>JABASP010001103.1:0-34473 GCA_019776565.1 Sminthurinus signatus | reverse complement strand
GATGGCACGTGGACTTAATTCACTTTCCAGATTCTCTACACCTTTAAAAGTTGACTCTTAAAATTTGGTTTCTGGACTCTGGAATGAATTGCATAAGACGTGAGACGTGTAAAAAATTTAAATGATTTTCTCTCCTCTTTTTTTCTCTTGACTTTTAAACAGGAAAAGAAGAGGAGGAAGAAAAGGAATAAAATGAAAAATCTGAACAGAGTCCATTCAAGAAATCTCCTCCTTAAATAATTCACAGGCTTTTAGAAATTTAGAAATGACTTATTTAGCAAATAATACATCATCATGAATTCTCAGTGCTCAGTTCTCCATTCTCAATGCTATGCGTACATCTCGACTTTACTTTACTTTACAGCGACTCCCAAATAAAAAAAGAAGCCCATGTGAGCTCATGCTTTTTAAAAGTTATGCATTTCCTCATTTCTCATTTACATCCTATACTTTATGCGCTGACATTCTATGAAACTTGCACTGTTGCACTGTTGCACTGGTGCGTTAAATAAATGTACAAGAATAATAAGAAACACTGCATAAATAAAAACTGGAATTAAAATCATCTAAACTTTCTTTCTCTTGTTTTGTCTCAAAACTCGGAAACTCGGAAACTCCGAATTGTGTTCATCATTATTTCCCTTTTTCTTTTCAAGAATGTATAATATAAAATATAGACGGAAATCTTAGAATCTTGGAATCTTGGAACCTTTAAATGTTGTTGGAATTTATCTACATCCACATTCTCCATGTAATTATTACTCATTACTCATTAGAGCATGTAAATATTGAAGATACACAGAATGCTCATTAGCACATTTTAGCTCCAGAATCCAGCAGACTCAAGACTCGGGAGTTTGATCAACTCTCAATAAAGTTTCAAGTTGGATGGACGTGTTATTTAAAGCTCGGGTGCTCCTTTCTATTTTCTAGTTTGTACTTTGTAAATGTTTACATGTAGTTTTCTTGCATACTTTGGACAACTCTCGTCTCGTGTACACTCTACATTTTACTTATTTGAATAGACCAAGATGGTGAATGGTGAATGGTAAAATGCATGTGCTTAAATAAAAGAGGGCAAAGAGAGGAAGAGAGTCACATCAGCATCAGAAGATCCAACAACAACAACAGCACCAAAACTAGCACCAAAACCAGCCCCAGAAAAGAAGACAAAGCGGAGAGGGAAGTAAAACAAACAGGTGATTAGTCTTGTTTATTGTCTTGTGAAGAAACTTCAATTTCAGTTAAATGAACATTCAACGTTTCAGCTCATTTGTTTTTCCTCGAAAATACAAAGAAAATTGATGGATATTTCCCACTCGCACTCACACTCGTCCTCCTAGTCGCACTCGTATTAGTACAAGAGTTACAAGAGGAAAGGAGCGAACTCAACGTCATACATTTTACATGTTATATTTTACATGTACCATCGCTCAGAAAAGTCAAAGTCAGACCCTTCGTCTAGCTGTAGCTCTGGCTCTGGCTCTGGATCTTTCGGTTCCCCATTTCTCATTCTTCTACAGTATTTGTGCAGTGCAGTGCACTATGCCTTTGAATTTTGAGCATAGTGTCTAATGTCTAGTTTCTAGTTTCTAGTAAAAAGGTACATATATCTCCTAGATTGCCTTGCCATTTTACGATACACAATCCACACCGATATAAATGTTCATGTTCCCTTGGAGTGACTTTTGGAGCTTGCAAGTTACAAGTTGCAAGTTGGAAGGAGCCGAGCGGAGTGTAAAGAGTGTAAAGACTGTAAAGCCAGACAGAGTAAAAGAGAAGAAGAAGAAGAAGATTTTGATAGATTTCAGTGGGGAGGGAGAATGGAGCTTACAACAGCTAGAGAAACTCCCAAATATTAATATAAAGTAATTATCTTCTGTCTTTATGACTAAATCTTCTCTCTCTCTCTCTCTGTCTCTCTGTTTCTCTTCCTTCGTCTGAGATTTCCAAATATTATTATTACTACTACTATTTTAACTAGGTAGAAAAGCAAACATCATGTTCTCTGAAATTACAGTATGTACATGTAAATGTACACTGTACATAGTAAATACACAAGGTTTGGTCTGGTCTGGTCTAAAGATTAATTATGCCAGACTAAAACTGCTAAATACAATAGACTGTACTATTTACCATCATAACAGCGTAATTAAGTGCAAGCCCCTTTCAGAACATCCTGTATTATCTCCGTCTCAACTCTCAGCTCTACATTTTACATTCTATATTTTACGTTCTAGAACTCTCCTCAAAATATCATATTTTGCTAATATTACTAATACATGTTCAATGTTTAGTCTAGAGTCTAGAGTCTACACCTACGCTAATAAATGCTTCTTCCTCCTTCAGATACAATGGTAATTATAATCGTGTGTAGAGTGTAGAATAATGCACCCTGCACATTGTACACATTGAAAAGATAGAAGAAAATTAAATCATGTTTTGTTACTGGTAAATCATTTCCGTGCATTGTGAAATTATTACAAATTTTCCTCGAGAATACTCACAAATCAGAATCATTCGGATTGGTAATTGGTAGTGCATGCTTCTCTGTTTCTGTGCTTAAAGATACCTTGTCTTTGAAAATACTATCCTAGTTTTGTTTCCAGCTTCTAGTTAATTGTTGTAGAGCAGGAAATGATTAAATGGAAAATGAGAAATTGAAGATTCATACACAAATTATAAATTATGTTAAAAAAGTATTTACTATGGAAAAATAGAAAAATATCAATATTAAAAGGGTGGGAGATTTTCCGGAGACAAATAAGTACTATGCATAAAAAAAGTTGATGGAAGATGGAATTCGTGCACAAACCATGTAGAAAAAATTAAAACAATGTAAATTGTAAATTGTGTACACTGTACACTGTGCATTGTAAATTGTACATTGATTTTTAGTCGGTCCGCTCAAGTGTTAAAATACTACAGCTACAAATGCAACTGCCACACAATCAGTGAGGACCGAATAGCAAATAGCTTTTTCAACTTTTTCTCCTTCTTGAGCTTCTACTTTTTCTTTTGCTTTTGGTCTTTGGTCTGGCCTTCATGGAACTTTTTTCTTGATTTTTCTCACCATTTCAGTTTAGTTTTGTCCCTCTCTTCCAACTCCCTTTGTTTTCCCATCATAAATATCACAAAGTCATGAGCCTGAATTTTAAAGTGTGTATTGTGTATTTTGTAGCTTGTGTTTTACATTGTACATGCCATCACGTATCACGTGCGATTACGATTAAGATGAAAAATACCGCATGTACTGTAAATTGTAAACCTTGTTCTAGATTCCTGTATTCTACGTCTTAGAAATGGCGGAGCTTAAATTTTGAAGTCAAATTTAAATTTTATTTCAAATTCAATACTAAGAAAAACAAGCCAAAACAAAACAGAACAACAAGTATTATAAATGATAAGAAGAATGTGTATAAATTCTTTACATGAGTTGGTACAGGATTAAAAACATATGCACTGAATATCCAATGTTCATGTTAATAATTAAATGTGGGAACCTTGTAAAATTCTATTATCTGGACATTTCCAGCCCCTTGAATTGCCTAGATTGATAAAGGCTGAAATGAACTGGACTTTGAATATTAAATTTTTCAACTATCAACTATCGCAATGACATCCCAATGACAACCTGAATTCTCAAATTGGTATTCACAAAATCCAAGTAAAAATTCCCTTACAAGTTTTTGCGTCACGTCTCACATTTCACATTTCATATTTCAGCAAATATGCCTGAAACAATATAAAATGAGAGGAATAGGGACTGAAGACGATACGAGACAAGAAACAAGAGAAGAGAGAGACACCACTTGACACTTGTCGTTTTAAGGAAAACAAGAAGAGATAATTAGTACATGCTCCATGTTCCCTGTTTCACGTTTGATGTGGTGCATGTTTCTTGGAAAGCCTTAATCTACTTTACTTTATTGTACAATATTGTATATTGTACTTTACTAAAAGATATGGCGATGCTTGTAACTTGTAAATTCATCGAAAACAAATTGTGACTTGTTTCTACTTAATTGAATCGAGTGAGACTGAAATGTGAAACTAATATAATTTGTACAGGCCCATTCCAAAGTTGAATTTGAATTTGAATTCGAAGTTGAATTCAAAGTCAACTTGAAATCCAAAGTTGTAGTAGATTAATCTTGTCCATGTCTTGTTTTGTTTTGCCTTGTTAACTAGGTATAGGAATCCAAATACGAAGACGAAGACGAAGACGAGCCAACCTTTCCGCTCTTCTCTTTTCTCTCTTCTCCGTCTCCTCTTATTTGACTCCACCCGCCATCTATTTCCCACCGTATGTACATTGTACATATAAGAACACATGCCTCCTGATTCTGATCCTGTTCCTGTAACTTTACTTGATATTTGATATTTGATACACGAGTATTTAGTATTTAGTATTTAGCCAACATGACTACAAACACAGATACAGATAAATATGTAATGAAAGTATCAAACTGAAACTATACAAATTAAACGTGTATCATTTTCATATGCTGCAGGTTCAAGATAAAGATTAAAGATTCAAAGAGTAAGATCCAAAATTTGGATAATACATAATATATAATAACAACATTAATTCAATAGAATCTACTGCCTAATTCTGTCTGTCGCAATTCTAGACCAGGATCTTACAGCCAGACGCTGGGAAATTTAGATAAACACTACAACTCTACAAAACTACTGTATGTATATGTATATGTACAATGTACAGTAAAGATGGAGATATATCTGTAGATATGGCCTGACTCTGCCTGTGACTATAGTCTACGGAAGAAAATATTATCAAGTCAAGTCAAGTTAAGATGAATACAGGATAGAGGGAATTAAGAATATTACCAACAGAATTTCCAGGGAAAATGCTCCAAGACATTTTGTCGTTAATCAAGAACAAATTCCTTACTTCATCTATAGATCTGCTTGTACAATTCTGTATATTCTGTACAGCTAGAGCTAGAGCTGACTGCTCCTTCCCCCTGAGAAACTTGGTTTGGTTTGGTTTAGTTTGGTTGAAGGTGGCTTTAGCCTTGTTCTTGTTCTGCCTGCTGCTAATATATAATATTCTACTTGGAAATTGAAGCAGAAAGACAAAGACGAATACGACTACGACTACGAATAAGACTACAGGAAAATGAATAAGAGTCTGAGAAACAGAAGACGGGAGAAGGAGAAGGAGGAGAGAAACATAAGGTAATAAAGTATGAAGTGAATTGGAAATGGAGATTGTCTGACTCTGTCTGGGTCTGCCTGTCTTTGGTTTCTGTGTATGCTTGTGTATGCTTGTGTATGCTTGTGTATGGTAGTGTGTGTGTGTGTGGGTATCCGGGAGTCTTCTCACCGGAATTCCTGCCAGTCAAGAAATTAAATTAAATGTTTCGCTCTATTGGTTTCTAATTAGCCGAATGTAATGCCACCATGCTGACCCTTATCCCTCAGCCAAAGAGGTGTTAGATATTAGACATTACACATCACGCACACACACAAGATAGCAGACAGTCCACATCAGATACCGAATACTACTTTCTATAGAGTTAGACAGCAGACGCTGAGTAAAATGAGAGAAATAATATCTACAAGCTCAACTCAGAAGCTTCAGTATCTAAAACAATGCTTAATTCTCTTTTCTCCTCTTTAAAACTTTGGTTTAGCTTAAACAGAATTTGAAAATCTAGAATAGAGAATCTAGAATCATGAATTTCCAACTCTTGTAAATGTATTATACATTACACTTCTCACCATTCAATGTGATTTTATCTAAAACTTGGACTTTGAATTTGGTACATAATCTACAATCTACAACTTACTTAATTACAGTTTGGATTTTGACTTTGGATTTTGGAGCTGAAAACTGAAAACTTGTCTTTTGTAAAATCCGTACAATTTCTATATAAATACATTTCACCTAAACTTCAAAACTCGGATTTGGCTGTCAGTAACAAGAATACAAACATGAATATGAACATGAAAATGAGCCACAAGTAAAAATTAAGATTGTTCAGTTCTTCCAAATTAAAAGTATAAGTAATAAGTAGTTAACTTGGCAACTTTGGAACTTTGGAACTTTGGAAATTAGCATATATCATTTAACATTTAACATGTTGTTTGCCATCAACAACATGAACAACTCAACACTCTACACTCAAAATTCAAAACTCAAAATTCAAAACTGAACACTTGATCATGTGTTCAATGTTCACATCTCCTTCTGGACACAAAAAGACATGGAGATTCTAGATTTGTACAGGCTATTAGCTATTAGCTACTGACGATGAGTGGAGTAGACTACTTGTCTCAACTCTCACAATCTCATCCTCAGTCTCATTCTCATTCTCATTCTTTTCATCCTCCTCATGCTAATTCATGCATGGAATGGAATGAGAGAGGAGTAGCTACAGAAATGTCTATTCTGTGTAATTGAGTTTTTGATTTTCATATTAAATTACTCTCTCTCTCTTAAACTCACTCAGCCATTCACTCATACATGAATACATACTTTTCATAAATTGTGTATTAAAAGGAATACGAAGTATCGTACATGTAAATAAGAATGTATGACTTGTAAGAAAAAATAGTAAATGTACTTGAGAGTATCGCAAGCGTCATACGTCATACATCATGGAAAAACTCATTTATTGTTACAGAAATTGCTTCTTCTGCAGACATTATACTTGTGTCATATGTAATGTGGCTAACTGGATTCAATCCATCCAGAGAATCCAGAGAATGTAAAATTTAAATGGATATGGAATTGTGAAGGGAGTAGAGCGTGGAACGGGGAATGGTTAATGTGTAATATATTTGTCAGTTTGGTTGTGTGCACATTTAGGAATTACTGACTCTACATTCAACATGATAATGCTAATGATAAGTGCATTATAATTCCTCTTGTTATGTTTTAATGAAGTCAAAAGGAAAGGCAAAAACTGGAAGAGGGAGAGAAAGAGATAGAGTAAAATAAAATAAGGGAATCTATAAACTCTCATATTATAACTGTACAGTTTAGATGTATCGTAGTTGATATCATAATATCATCATACATCATACAGAAGGACTCACTTTGAAGCTAAGAATTAGACTGAGTCTGGGTGTGTCCTTTCAGTCAAGTATTTTACGCAAACTGTTCTGCATTTACTTTTATCTTTTATGCTCTCTGGTCAAACGCATTAATAATTGCTCCTTTCATCCCTTTCTCTCTCTGTCTCTCGATTTCCCAGGCTCTTCTTTAGGTAGTTGTGCTTCTAATTTTTAAGCGCTAAACTTGAAATCTGCATAATATACGCTTTTTCTTCATCAGTTCTGACTCTATAATAATGAAAATTCTATTCCTGTTTTGACACATTTCCATAATATTGTATTGATATTCCTACCTCATCGAATAACGAATAACGAATACCGAATTACCGAAGAATTACGAGTTATTTCAACTCTAGTTAATATTAATAAACAGTAGCCACCTGTCCACTAGCCAAATTTTACATAGCCAAGGCCTAATTATCTACAACGATTCTCAACAAATCCATATCTGGAATCTACAAATATATTAAGGTTTAAAATCTAAAGACTAAAGACTGTTTGGTGACCAGTGCTCGTTGAATATAATGAGCATTTAATAAATACTCACATATCCTTTATCCTTTTAAAGAACAGTATAGGAAAAAACTAAAAAGCTCATAATTATTTTTTGTTTTAGATATTCAGAGCATGAGCCCTAGTTTTATTTTTCATTTCTAATAAATTTGATTTTCTATTTAATGAACTTCTTAACTACTGAATTACGATGGTAAACTAAATACTAAACAATATACTAAAAAATATTAAGAGTTGTCATGATCCTACTGATTTTGATTATTGAACCAGTAAAAGGTGAAAAGGGAATAATAATAAGGAAAGGTTTGTGATTAGGGGAATGATTTACTTTACCATTGTAGTGTTTTCTATGCTTTATGCTTTATGTTTTAGAATCATGTATAGTACAGCAAATCCTCATAGTAAAATGACAGAGTTGTGTGTTGTGTGTTGTGTGTAAGTTCCACCCCAGACAAAAGGAAAAGGAGGGGAATGAGAAAAACCCTCAAGTTTTATCACGTGGAAGAACATTGGAGATTGAAGATGAGTCTAGGATCTAGGAGCAGAACAGAATAAGACTCATTCTGATCAACACAGGCTACAGCGTACGATGTACATTGTACATTATACATTATACATTATATTTGTATTTCTATATTCTATAGTTGATAAATATTATTATGATGATGGTGATGACGACGGTATGTGTGAAATCTTTTGGTGGATTTATACATTGTACTTTTACATTGTACATTGTACGTAGTGGTGACGCAGGCCTTTTTGAGATCCACAAAGTATGTAACAAAGTAAGCAAGTTTACCATTTATAATTTATACTCGTATTTTAGATGTCTATATAAAATTGGGAGGAAAAGACCAAAAAGAACAAGAAGAAATAGTAGGAGATGATGACGATGACTCTGACTCTGAGAAGAAACAGAAGACTGTAAAGAAGAAGAAGACGACTGTGAAGGAGAAGAAGGAACAAAATAAAAAGACGTAGAAGAAACTATCGCAACTTTTTAGCAAGCTGGCAAGAGAGGAAGTTTGCAATTAATCAAGATGGTTAATGAATGGGTTGACCCAGCCCCAGTCCCAGCTCCAACTCCAACTCCGACTCTAGATCCAACTCCGACTTCAGCCCTGCTGGCTTGTCACTTGTTTATTTCATAATGTACATGTTCATACAGTATAAAGTACACTGTATCACAGAAACAGATAGACACACAATAAAATACAATGAATCCGTCTCTCTCTCCTTTTCTCTCTCCCAACATTTTTTTCCCTCTCCATTTTCATCTTCATCTTTCCGTTCCTTTCCTCCTCTGCGCATTTATTCCATTTCCAGACCCAAACTCTTGCTCTTGCTCTTACTCTTACTCAAACAAAATGAATGTAGTGGAACAGACCCACTCGTCTCTCATCTTGATCTCATCGTCCTCGCGTCTTCATCTTCATCTTGAGCTTCAACTTCTCCCTCGTCCTCCTCCTCCGTTTTTTGTCCACTTTTGCGCCTTTGATACATGGGCTCTGTACCCTGTACATTTACTTCAATATCTGCATTCTGCATCATATTATACTTGAAATAACAATAAAAATACTAACAACAGATTTTTATAGATATTTATTACTGTACACATCTTTATGGAATATTTGAGCGGAATCGGAATCGGAATATTTTTATTATTTGTACATATTTATTTACAGTAGACGTTTTATATACTTTGAATTTGGAGCTGGATAAATATATATGAAATGCATCTGGACTCTGGAATCTATAAATCCTGTACAATGTACAATGTACAAACTTATATCTTATATAAACTCGAGACTCGAGACTCTAGACAACTTTGGTAGTACAATGTAGAATACTTTTTGCCTCATCGTCTCTTTTGCTACTCTTGTACTTTTGTGACTCTCGGCGCTTTTTCCTCCTCTCTTTTGAAAATCCTGTGTAATTTGTTTCTTCTGCATGAATCTACATGTATGACTTTGACGTTGACTTCTTGTTGAGTTTTTCTCCTTCTTCTTCTTGTTCTCCTTCTTCTTCTTTTTGTGGTTCCCTCCTCCTTTAAACTTGATACTTGATATCTAAATATTGTACGCAGTACATGGTGTATCATGTGAAAATGTGTGTAAATGAGGATAAAATGCATTTACATGTAAGTGGGACTGACGATGGACGACGAACGAAGAACGACGGCGATGAATAAGAAGAATACGAAAGAGTAAAAAGTTTCCATGTATACATTATACATCATTTACATTATCAGTGTACAGACTCTGTAGACTGTAGACTAAGTTATGCATAACATTGTAATATTTGTACAGCATTCATTTTCATTTGCATAGTTGTACAATGTACATGTGTGGATATTTCAGCATGTCGTCTGTACGGTCCAGTGCACACTCAACTCAAGTTCGCTCCTTTCTTTGTAGGGTCTAATAAGGGCAGTAAGATAATTACTCTATTACAATTACTATGACTATTACTCCTTTCCATTCCATTCTATTTCAGTCCATTGTACTGGATTTTGTATTGTATTCCTATGAATAGTATTAGCTGGATTCTAGATACTGGATTCCGGATTTGGGATTGGATGAATATGGCAAGTATGTTTAATTACATTGTCGTTCTGCTACTCCTTCTCTCTCATCTTCTCCCCTTTCCTGGACTTCATATGAATTCATATTTGTATTCATATTCGGCTAAACTCCAGTTCACATCTTTTTAGCCTATTCATTTTATACTCTGTGTAGATTTTAGATATTTTAGACAGTTTTCACTCGATTCTGTATTCTGTATGCTTGAGTTCATGTACAATGTAAAGTATAGAATAAAAGAGTTTAGAGTATTGAGTATTTAGTATGTTCATTTGAAAAGTTGTTTGGAAATTGAACGTTTACGAGATTTCTTTAATTCGACAATCCGAAATCCGAAAAGAAGCAGAAACAGAAGAAAAAGTAAAAGAGCAAGACAAGGAAACTGTAAATGTGTATTTGGATGTGGATAGAGCATTTGTTGACTTACAAGTTGTAAGTATTAAATGTAGTGAAAGTGCACATATGGAAACAAAAGTTAAACTACAATTAGTGTAGATGGAATATTTTACTTTCTATCAAACACAAAACGCCACCTACATTCTTAAATCCAAAATGAAGTTCAACTCCAAAGTGCACAGGTAAAGTTTACAACTAAATGCAGTTGGAAGGGAAAAGGAGTAAAACTAATAGAAACTTTGGATATTGCGAATTTCCACGAGTTGAACGAATGAATGAAATCTCCGTTCTCAGTTCTCAGTCTTCGTTCTTTCTCTTTTTATCCTTCTTTTTCCATTTCCATTCGTCAGCTCTGTCTTATTGACTGTGAAACTCAACTACAGCTACAAATAAAACAACAAGAACAACAACTGTTCCGTACTTGAGTTAACTGTAAACTTTTCTGATGTACGAAAACTTTGAAAGTCACCACCACAAACGGAGCCATTCTCCACAATTCCTTGGTCTGTTTTACGAATCTACTATGCATAATATATTATTTGTATTCTAGATTCTAGATTCTAGAATCTAGATTCTGGATGTATCCTTATTTGCATCATGTACAATGGGAATGTCAATCTAACCAAAATTCCCTGTAGTCATAAAGCTCTTTCACCTTTTTCCCCCTAGTGCTTAGTTTTGTGGCTAAATACTTATATGTATACCTTTTATGTACATGCACAACTTTTATGCACTTATTCAAAGCTCCCTGGATTCTGGACTCTGGACCTTCTTCTTTTCTTCTCTTTTCCAAAAAGCTAGAGCATCTTAACATCTTGATGTAATTGTTTCTTTCTTCCAGTCTTACGCATTATACTTTTCAGACTAAAGGCTCTTCTTTTTACGTATCATTTTGACTAACAATAAATGTACTGAGATTTTTCGGGTTCCATTCCGTGTGGGTTTTGGGTTAAGTTTTTTCATGCGGTAGAATTTCATTACAAAATAAAACAAGTACACAGTATACACACGAGATTCTACTTGTATATGCAAACCACAGTAAAACAGTAAAAACAGGAGAATGTACAATGTACATGCAAAAACGAAGACACATTATTGCACAGTATTGGACTAATGCCAGACCCGACCAGAGTAAGTTAGAAACGACGTAGAATGTAGAATGCACACAAAGAGAAGTACATAGTGTACAGAGTACAGAGGATGTGTGGTCTCACACTACAATATGCTTTCTAAGGATAAAGAGGAACAAGAAAAAGTTTTTGTAGATACATGTGTTTGTACTACCAACTCTTATTTGTATTTGTATATGCAAGAGCGTATGTCATTGGCGTCGACTTTTATCTCCGGTCTGTAGTCTGTAGTCTGTATTCTGTAGTTTCTCTAATACCCTTTTCTCCCCTTTTCTTTGTCCTCTTGACCATTTATTCATTCAACTCAGCTCACTTGTCCTCAATAACTGTAGAGTGTAGAATGTAGCTGTGCTACCTACATGAAACTTTTTTCTCCCACTTTCTCCATTTCTCTTACACTGCACTTTGAGTAAAAGTAGTAGTAGTTGTAGTTGTAGTATTTCCACTCTTTTCAATTAAACTACTTTCCTTTTCTTCTCCAACGCCATTGCATCCTTCTCCGTTCTCTATTCACTATTCACTATTCTCTATTCACCACGTACAATTTACTGTTTCACATTTCACAGGGAAGCTTTCAATATCACGGTATTTACTATTTACAATTTTCTTGTTCTAAACTTACTTACTTAAAGTGAGTATGCTTACTAAGCATTTCTTAGCTTCATGTGTATTTATGCTCTACTGAGGTTAATTTTAGACTTTAGTTTATAGATATGAAAAATTCAATGAAATGAAACACAAGTAGTTTAAAACAAAAAACTATATTTTTTTTTGAAAACGGGAGATCTCACTGGAATCTCTAGTTCTTATTCTTACTCATTTCTCATAACACATGTCACAACAAAAAAGGAACCAACAAGTTTAATAATAACAAAAAAATAATAAGAACGTAATGCATAATGTAGTTTGTAGTGGGTAGTAAATAATAACAAAAAGAGGTAAAAGGGGGTTTGTATTTTGTATCTTGACTATTTCTCCATTTCTGTCTCTACACCGACATCAACACCGACGTCAGCACCGTCGTTATGAAGACTTAATGGTGACCGTGGTAACCGTGGTTATCCGGGGGTTGTCTCACCTTTAAAGGAAAAGAAAAAAGAAAAAATTAAGTACAAAGCCAAACTCTCAAAATAATCAATGGTTAATATGTAATGAACAGATCCAGTAGTTTTGGTGGTTGCTTTACCCAGTATCCTGTAAAATAAAAAATAATAATAAAAAATAGATTAGTTTTTGTAATAAAAAGAAAATTCTGGAAGAAATGAGTGATTTTTTTGAAGAGTTAGTTGTTTGTAGTTATAATTATACCGTATGGTGCAAAGTAGTCATAGTGTCCAGTAGGTTTTGATTGACCTCTGTAGACTTTGATCTGTACTCTTCCATGGTGGTGGCCATGATCGTGACCTGTAAATAATAAAATTACGGATTAAAGATACGGATTAATTAAATGCTGGTTTTTTTAAGAAAAACTGATCAAAATTTTCAATAAATATGAAAAAAGCTCTCTAATTTCAAAACGGTTATCTTTTTAGTTTTGTTTGCTTTTGTCATTTGTGTTTTACCAGCAGCAGCAACAGAATCTTCTACGGGATATGAGCTACACAATGTAGCAAGGAGGAGGATGAGAGCCACAGCCACTGCTAAAAACAACTTCATCCTGAGAACAATTGAGAGTTGAGACTGACTAGAACAGTGCGGAGACAAAGGGTTTTATACATGTCTAAAAATGGGTAGAAAGTGCCTCAAAGCTCAAAACAACTGTTAGAGCTATTAGAGCATGAAAGTCAAGTTGAGTCTTGAGTCTTGAGAGTCTTCCACTGGCTATGCTAACAATATCCATCTCAATCTCATTGGAACAACAATAGGATAACAATGGGATGGGAATAGCATACGCAGTCTTCAGTTCACATCACTGCCAAGTAGTTGACATGTTTAACAGAAATTTATATCAGTATTACAATTATACTTAAAAGTACAGCTTACAGAGGTTGTGCATTTACTTTGTCAACAGTTTGATAATTTTTGGGGAGAGACAAAACAAAATAAAATGAAGAGTAACCACAGAAAACGAAAGTGTCCCATATCGTCAACAGACCCATACATACAGATATAGACAAATTACATACATGCTTACGTCTTCTGTCTACAGATATAATCACACAGACATATCAAACTGCAGGATGAGTAAACACTATAAACTGAACATATTCACTCTCGATTTCACTATCACTACCGCAACACAACGAATTAGCGAGCATTGACATGTCTCTCTCTCTCTCTGTCTCTCCAATCTTCACTGTTTTCAGTGCAACTTGGTGCAATGAACGGATTTCTCACAAAAAATATATCAATGCATCATTACACATTTTACACATTTTTACACATAAGTAATCTTCTGTTCATATTGTACATACCTAAACATACTTGAGCTTCTCTTGAAGAAAATGATGGTTTTGCGATTCATTGCAATTTATTGAGAATGTTTTCATTATAGAAATTTATTTAAAGTTTTACTCACCTTTTTGCTGAAATCATATTACTATTTGAATGATAACTATTATCGTGTTTTTCATACTGTAAGAGATTTATTTTATTTTTCAGCTTTGCTGCTCCGTTTTTTTCTGAAGAATTCAAGTCGAACTGAATTTTGTTAGAAATACTGTGAATAAAAAATTGACAAGAAAAATTGAAAAGCTTCAAAAGCTTCAAAATTCAAAATTCAAAAAGCTTTTACATATACATTTATAACATTAGTAAATACTACTGATGGTTTAAATGATAATGATAATAATAATGACAGGAATAGCCCATAACAGAAAAGTAGAAAAGCTTACTCTCTTATTCTTGTTCTTGCTTTTGCTCTGTTAAACTATGGCAGAATAAGTGGTTATATTTGCATATTTTGAATTGAGATAATTTACAGGGAGGGAAATGAACAGCAGAGAGAGAAGAAAGGCCCAAACTAGGTCTTACGATACTCTTTGTCTTTGTCTCTTAGTTTTGGTTTTGGTCCTCTTCCTTGTCTTTGTCTTTGTCTTTATATTTCATTTTCATTTCGTCTTTTCGTCTTTTCGATTTTCATCAAGCAGTAAGACGGAAACAAAAACAAAAGGCTGCTGCAACTCCCTCTTGAAGAGGAAGAAGAAGAACTGAGTCGAGTTGACTTGCCTCGAGTTGACTTGAGTCAAACCAGTGAAAAGTGACTGGAGCGAGAGAGAGAGAGAGAGAAAGAGAGAGGAAGAGGAAGGAAGATGATAGTTGATGGTAGAGGAAATGAAAGAGGCCATAGTCATAGTTTTACACAGAACACAGCCTCATACACAACTGTATTATAGTTAGTGAAAGTTTTGAGTTTGAATTTGAGTTTGTTGTGAAAGGTGCTTTTCCTGCCATTTCTGGAAACTGGAAACTGGCGTTTCTAGAATCCCAGAATTCTAGGCTGTGTGATGTTAGATTTGAGAGTAGATCACAAAGAGAACAATGGGGACGCTCAAGTTTAAATGTCCGTTTTAAGTTATGTTTGCATAATTTAACGTCACTGATTATTTTCCGGGAAAGGTGTACGTTCTACTGTACACTGTATATTGTGTATTGTGTGTGCATCTACACATCTAAGTGCACATTTTCTCAGACTCATCCATGTAGAATGTAGAACGTAGTAAATATGTAGAACAATCCTACATAATTTTGACGTAATAGTTCCATTCTTTTCTCTCCTCTTTCCATTTCCCCTCTAATTGCATAACAGTCCCATAACAGCACACAACAAAATGTAATATCAAATATAATACAATACAGAGAAACACAATGCAACAGAACAACAAGAGAACAGTCTCTCTCTCCTCAATTTTCCTTTTCATTTTCATTTCCATTCCCATTTAAATCCCAAACTCTTGTAGAATTTCTGCATTTCTTCATTCATCCTCTCAGACTCACAGACTCGCAGCCTCATCATCACCATCATTTTGCTCTTCTCTTCTTGTCTATTCTGTGAAGGTGGATGTAGATTGTAGATGTTTGAGTGTAAGTATCACAACTTTGCAAATATTCATGAGCACATGAAAAGGGAACGCTTCAATTCCCTCACTCTGGTTTCACACAAACACGCACTTCCAAAATCCAACATTCAACATAACATACATACACAAAATACAAAATACAGAATACAGTAAACAGCAAACAAAATAGAACAAAACAAAACAATACAACAAGAGCAATTCCATCCATCCCATATTCTACATTTATGATACACATAAAAGACTCTATTAAATTTCTAGTTTCTTGTTAATTGTTCTTGTTATTTCATTTGTTTTCAAACATATTCAGGCTTCAGCATATTCAAAACTCAAATCTCTAAACATTAAACATTAAACATACAGAGATATTTCAAGAGATAGAGTTAAGGAAGGAAAAGGAAAGAATTTCCAAATGTCCTTTGCTTCATCATCTCCTCCGAGTTTATGATCTTTTTCACTAAAAAATCAGAAAATACTCAGTACTCCAAAACAGTAAACAGTATTTTCACATAATTGGTATTTTATTTCACTCGAAAAAGTTTCTAGCTGTAAATATCTTAATCCAAAAACAAACTAATTTCATAAACTTCAAAAATACTTTTTAAAATGTTTGCAGTTTATTTTATAAAATACATAATTGAAAAATTAAATTAAAAATATGAAAAAAGCTGGAAATTCCAAAAGGTAAAAGTAGAGTTTATTCATCTGCAACTGTAAAAGAAGCCTGTTTAGAATCTGTGTGAACATTTGTATATATTTATATACAAGAATAATACGCACATTCAAGGCAATGTCTATTCCATAGTTTTACATGTATTTTACTTGTGGGTTGTATCTGTATTTCATCCAATTCACATTTCAAGTTGATCATAGATGAGTTTTACTTTGATAATAAAGAGAGGGAATAGTTTGTGCTTGGTTCAATGCGCACTGTATCGTCTATCGTATATTGTATTGGTTCGTCAAGTGAGAGAGTGGAGGATTTTGTGTTTTGTGTGTGTGTTGCAAAATTTTCTGGCTTGTTCTTGCTCTTGTTCTTGTTTACCTTTGGCTGGTTCTCGTCTACGTACTTTGTACTGTAGATTGTAGATGTATTTGAGTAAGTGTATGTTGTTTAAGAGTGTGTGTGTGTATATATGTTTGTGTATGTTTGTGTGTGTTGGATTGGATTTGAAAGCATTTTGGTTTCCACTTGGTCTCACTTGAGTTGTTTTGGGATTCATCAAACTGACTGACTGGCTCGGTTTAGTTGGTTTAGTTCCTTTGGTTTGTTTGGTCCAAGAGTATAAAGAATGAAGAAAAGACAAGCAGATTCCCTCTCTCTCTCTCTCTCTCTCTCTCTCACACACACACACAAACATACACTCATGTATACCAAAACACACACCAAAAGAACGAGAGACACACAGAGAGCGTCTGTTCTTTCTGTTCTGTTATTATGCACTAGCTGTTAATTACTGTAGTGTAGTGCAGTCACAAGGAAAATTACACAGGGTTCTGTCTCTGTCTCTGTATACTCAATGCTCAATACTCAATGATGATACGTAATACGTAATACGTAGCTGCAAAAGTGAATCCGAAGCAGTGGATCCTGGAGCCAGTACAGTGTAAAAAAGGGAGGACAACGAGATGAGAACGGAGGATGCGGATGAGAACGGCAAAGTTGGAGTTTCTCCACCTATGTACAAATACAAAATACTAATACAAATACAAATACTAGTAGGAAAACAAATATCTGTTAATACGTAATATTTCTTTGAGTTTTCAAGTTTTGGTGTGTATTTGTGTTTTGTGTTTTGTTTGAGCGGGTTGAAATTGGAATGTTGTTCTTTTATCTTTCTCCAGTGTTAGTGTTTGTGTGCTCACCAGAGTCTACATTCTAGAATCTACATTCTAGAATCTGGAATCTAGAATTGGTGTTTCTCATTTAGTTCTCATTTACTCTTTTACTTGACCTGGAAACTGGAAACTGGAAGCTGGAACCGGGATCTCCGCAGCAGTGAATGTGAATGAATTGTACACTGAGCTTTGAGCATATCATTCTTCATCACTAGATTGTTAGATTGTTGGATACGTTTCATTATTACTCTGTTTGAACAAGAGGGAATGAATTTCTCTTGTCTGGAGCTTTATTTGTATTTCTATTTGTATTTGTACTTGTATTTGTACTTGTATTTGTACTTGTATTTGTATTTGGCCTCTTGTTTTTCACTTTCCACTCCCTTTATTTTCATTACTTTACTCTCTCAAATGACTTTTTCAGGATTGAGAATTGAGAATTGAGAAAAGAGGATACTCATTAAGTTTATTTTCTACATTCTAAAGTCACTCAAAACTCAAAGCTCAAAGCTCAAAACCAATTATCACTCCTTTGTATCCAGAGAAATTGGGCTTAATTTAACTCTAGTCTATTTTCTATTGTACTTTTATTTTTGTTTTTACAAGGATTGAGGAAAAATAGTCAATAAAGATCAAATGAAGATGAAGATGCAGTGGAAAGCTCAAGTCTCAACACTCAACACTCCACAATCCGAGAAAAACATGTAATATTTGAGCAGCCTGCAAACAAAAAGCTTCTTAAAATGAGTGTAACTATTTTGTTATTTACTTTTTACTTTGTTTTCGGATCTCGGATCTCGGATCTCGGTTTTTGGATCAAAGATCCAGGTGTAAAAAAATGAAGTAAAATTAATCACAGTTTACAGCCTAAAATCCAAAGTAAACAGTGTAGTGGTTTTTGTATGCAGAGAATAATTCATGTTTAGTATTTTATCATATCTAATGTTATATGTACAATGTACAATGTCACAATATATCATCTATCAAATAATGAGCAGGAACAATCGTTTCAATTATCCCTTGTACTTCGTATCTTGTATTTTGTATTTCTTGATGATAAATGATAAATGATAAATTTGCGAGGGACAGTAATATATGAGGAAAATTGGACATGATGGATGTTGAACAGGTACAATTAAGCATCACGTAATCACACAGGCTTGAGTCAACTAATTAGCTCAATGATGCATCATGTATCATGTTTCTACAGCATTAATATGCTCCTTCATTATTATTATTATTATCTGTGTGTACTTGTTTAGATTGTAGATTGAAGATGCATTGTCTTTTCAAAACATTTGTGTGTTTTCAGATGGGGTTTAAATGTAAATGTAAATGTAATTGTGATTGGTGATTGTTAATACGGATAAAGATTTATATTTGAACTTCATTGTTTTGACATGGATCTAAATAATGAGTATGATTTTGATTATGATTATGATTATGACTGTGGTGTTAGAAATTACGCGTCATTAATAATTATTAGTAAAATATAATTACAAGTATTTAAAATTGAGGATTCATGTTGGACGTTGAAAGATTCCATGCCAATGCCAATGCCATTGCCATTACCAATGATCCATTCCTAATTCCAGTCAAATTATTTGTACTTGTATTTGCTCAAGTGTGCATTCAGGATTTTAGTAAGAGGATTCAGTTCCATTTCAAAGCTTTAACCAAACTAGAAGTTTATATCAAGACAAAGCTCAATAAGATTCCAACTATTAACTATTAACAGAACACCATTTGATGAGGATGAGAAGGGAGATAAAACCAATATATTTTTATCATGATTTCCATTAACATTGCTGATGCTTATCCTTCAATTACATTATATGTATTTTTTGCGCCCGCTCTTCTCCATCTACACATTACACACTACACACTACACAAAGATACATTCTGCAAAGAACGCAACTCTTCTTCAAACTCTTCTTCTTCTGCTTCTTTTTCTTCTTCTTTTCTTCCGCTCATTGAAATTCTGTAGTTAATTACACACACTATAATTCATACTCATATCTTTTGTGCTTGTTCCTGTGCTGCAATCCGAGTCAATTCAACTTCAAATGCCTCTTTGGCAGCCCACTATTTGTTTTATTTTTCATGTGTACGGAGTACAGAGTACAGTGTACTGGCAACAGAAGCAAAATTAGCATGTACATTGCACATTGTACACACATAAATTTAAAGAAATTTATCTACGTGTGCACTTGCACTCTTTCATTTTGTACTTTGAATTTTGAATTGACTATTTGACATGTTGTAATTTATGCATGATTTACGATTTGACTGTGTGCAAATTCCGATTCAAACTCTCAAATTGAGTCTCATTTCAATTCATTTGATGACTGGAACTAATTATGACTTATTATTAATTAGCCACGTTCACGTTCATGTTCATGTTGATATTCATGCTGATGGTGTTTAAATTCTTCTTTTGTACACAGTAGCATTTTGTTCCGTGAAAACTACTTGTACCTTTTACATACGGTTTTTGTACCAGTGTTAAAATTGGTGGTGGTGTAAAATCACTGTAACTGCGTGGAGCAAGCCATACTCAATGCTCAATGCTCAATACTCAATACTCAGATATTTGTATCTTGTAATTGTCAAGTAGAAATATTCAGAATTTAAAGCAAATAGACATGAGTCTCAAAAAGTATAAATAAAATACAAGTACAATTACAGAAAGATGTTTAATAACCTTTACGTTTTTTACTTTTTGATAATAATTATTCACACACCGCTTCATTTTGTACTCGTAATAATTAATAATTGTGCTCTTTAGCAGTATACACGTGTCGTATTTAGTATTTATCACTTACCACCTTTTGTTCATAAAAACATCTAACATCTCACAATCAGCATTTCTAGGTTCTTATGAAAGATTAAAACTGCACTGCAAAATTACTACTGATAATTTATAATGTATTCCACAGCTCAAAATTTGAAAATCTCAAAATCTCAAAATTGTCAAATGCAGAAAAATGCTGAGGACTCGTGAAATATCCACCACGTGCCCACTGCACACGTTTGAAAAGGATGGATAATGGATAATATATTTGGAAATTGACTGTAGTTAATTAAATGGAGTGTAATTTATCTTGTGCTGGAGTTTAAATGTGGTTGGATAATAAATAGAAATGAGAAATTCCTGGGATGCTTAAGTATCTAGATTCTATAGATACGTTGCAGCGCACATCATATCATAGCTTTTTTGAGCCGAGACTTTTATACACACTAACAAAATCGTATAGTGTACTTTGTACAAGTATAGTTTTTTCCATTTCCCCTATTTTCCACAGCACAATACCAATACAAATGCCAATGCCAATGCCAATGTAATGTCATAGTCAAAGTCAGAGTCATACGCATCTTCTCATAGCTATTTAGTTTACAGTTTACAGCTCGAGAATTTTCCAAGGGTTTTAATGCACGTGTCTTTAGCTATCACGGTGATTGGATTGGAAAAGACTTTTATGTACAATGTACAATGTACAACTCCGAGCTGAACCAGAGTATAAGAAAATTTCCAAATACTCAGTTTCACTTGCATTTTTAAGAAAAGACTTAAAGGCAGTATACACATTTTTTGCAGTACCATATTTCCGTACTGTACCTATATAAAGTACAATGTATAATGAAATGTGCAGTGTGCAGTGTGCTGCCATGCGATTTTTGAATTTGGAGGATTGAGGATCAACATGAGCATTGAGCATTGGAATGGAATCCACAAACGCATGCATCCAGCGATAAATTTTACGTCCTCTCTTTTTCCATTGTGATGAGAGAAGAAGAAGAAGAAGAAGAAAGAAGAAGAAGAGGAAAAACTCTTGGGTAAAATCATGCTAAACGTAAACTATCTCTTTCAATGAGTACATATATAATGTAACACACATTTTACATTTTACATTCTAAACTCTCTTTTTTTCTTCTCCAGCACAAGCGTCTCCAGTGAGTTGAGCCTCAAGACTCTACACTCTAAAACTCATGACTCAAGAGATAGAATCTTCATTGAAAATTCACACATTCTACATTCTACATTCTACATATTCTTCACATTACACACTACACACTACACAGTACAGTACGCACGCCGCACGCACAACGCACAAGCCGAAATAGAAAAAGAAGAAGAATTTTTACCATTTTCCTCATCTCTCGTCTCTCGCTTTCCTTTTTCTTCTTGTTCTTGTTCTTTTTTGGTTTTGGTGTACGGAGTACGGAGGACCAGGAAAATTTCTTGTTCGGCTGACGACAGCTTTGATGACAATTGGTAGCCTGTTTTAATTAAGCATATTTATGTGGCACAGCAATACATTTTTCATTGCTAGCTCACACACAAACACACACACATATACACACTCTTACATACGCACGCACACTTACACACTCAAGCACACGCACGATCTCAAGCACAAGTACGAATACAAATACAACTACAACTACAACTACAGACACAAGTACAAGCACGCACTACAAACTACAAAGATACATTGCATCTCGACTCTCGACATATGTGAGTAGTTTGGTGTAAGAATTTTTCCGAGTACTCATCCATGCAAAAAACGAGCTTTTCCCTCATGTCTCGATTCTAGAGTCTCGAGTCTCGAGTCTTCTTCTTTACTCTTCATTCTTTATCCGAATCCTCTCTGTACTGTGTTTGTTTGTCATCGCGGCAAACGGCAGTCATGTATCTTAAAGAGGAGTAAATAGTAAATGGTAAATGGTAAATGTTAAATGGTAATGGTGAATGGAGGAATACACACAAGAGAATCCATGGATTTTTTTTACAACATACAGCATACAGTATTATTGTCAACTTATCCATATCCATACAATACATAAACTATGCCAAATGCCAAATCCCGATTCTTACAACACAATACAACACCATACACAACCTTACAAAGAAGAACCACACATGCACAAATATTTCACTCAAATCTAGAATCTCAAACTCAAAATCTAGTGAAAAAATCAGAGACCAAAGTAAGTACATTTAATTTAAAGCCTCCGTTTTCTGAATGCACAACAGAACTTTGTTGTAAATTGTTCATACTGCATAACTGATACTGCTTTACCTTCAACAGCCAACATCCAACATCCAACATTCAACATTCAACACGACCAAGCCAAGCTTAAACTTGAAGTTAAACTAAAAAGGAAAAAGAAACGGAAAAATGTCTGTTTTGTGTTGTACTTTGTGACAATATTTTTGTGGTAAAAACGTATGGGGAAAGAACAGTTGTTGTTCGTATAGTTTATGTATTTGTGGTACCGGTTGCGGGTTGCCGGTGTACAATTCTACAATTGTACAAGTACAATAAACACGCCTATTCTTCACATCTTTCCACTCTCACAATTTCTCTCCGTCCCTCCGTCCATAGTTGCAATCATTTTCCTCAGAATTTTTAGCAGTACATATTATGTATAATGTATAATGTATGTCTATGGAGTATGGAGTATGGAGACATGGTAAAAATTGGGAATGGAAAAGTCAAGTAAAGTCGAGCCAACTAGAGTAAAGTAGAGTCAAAAGCATTCCCAGAGCTCTAGAGAAATTTAATGTGTACTATAGCTGGTGAAAGGATCGGAAACATTGGCACGGGAAATAGGGATTCTTGGATACCAAGTCGAATTCGAATTCGATTTGAACACAGCTAAGAAAAAGACGAGGACTTCTCAGGATTCATGTGAATTTCCCCCAAATAAAGCTTTTTCAATGTCCTCCTCCATTTCTGGATACGTCGTACATTTATCCTCCCGACACCACCTTGTCTCATTCAACCATGTGTGTTCTTTGTCTTCCTTCCTCCGTCCGTCTGTGCTGTCCTCCTCCTCCTGCAGAAAAATACCACGAGTCCATTATTTCCACATAACAAAAATCCCATACCCACAACCTACAACTGCGTAGAAAGTAGATAGTGGATAGTGGATACCAGATGCATTGCAAGGAAGGAGCTAGTTTTCTAGTCAATCCTCATTCCACAAATAGAAAAAATTCAATAAATGTTACTGTTCTCTAGAATCTTGAATCTATATTCTAGATTCTAGCTACTTTAACTCAATCTCTTGTCCTCTTGTTTACAGTTTTCCCCTGTCCTATACACAATACACAATGCACAACTCATGATATGAAGAGTAAAGAGCTCCAACATTTCCTGTAACTTTATCTGTATTCTTTTGAAAGTTGAAAGTAATCATACTACAATAATTATTGGATTTCCTTTACAACCAGAAAATCTATATTGCAAAATCTGAGTCCTTATTTTTGGCATCCATAATCGAGTATCGAGTTTGATGAGTTTGAAAATTAATAAATAAATAAATAAATAGGAAAAAGTTCTTCATTGCTGAACTTTTTCAAAAAGGGTGCAAAATTAAATACTAAATTATTATATTAAAAGGCTTGTTTCTTGTTTCAGATTTTTGCATATCTGTTTCATAGGTAAAATTTTCTCTTGTTACAAAAGTAAAACGAGGAGTTGGTGTGTTCGGGATTCCGGGTGTTGAAAGGTGCGGACATGAACCAACGAGGATTGTCTTTGTATTTGTGAGGATGAGATGAATCCGAATCTGAATCCAAATCCAAATCTAAATCCAGACGCAGAAGAAAGGAGGAGGAAGCGAGCGAAAGGTATTTTTGATGCATATGGCCATAACTCTTAATTATCAAAAGCTATTTGTCCTAAGCCATAAATAAGAAAATTAAGATGGGATATTTATGAACCAATTTTACTCTTAATGTGTTTCCACATAGATTTACTATGACAATATACCCAGAACATATTCCTATTCATATTCATCAGGGATAAACAGCTCACCAAACCCAACACCAGCTACAACACCAACTCCAACTCCAGATTCAGCTCGTCTTACAACTCTTATCTTTGCACAGTTTACAACACATTTTACTCTACTGTTTTTCATTTATTCAACCTTTAAAACTCTAGAAGTGCACTGTACAAAATACAAAATATCAAAACATGAAAACTGTTAATTTTTTGTTAGTCTAAAGCAATTGATAGTTTTTTTAAAGTTATTTAATATTTTTACATTGTGAATGAGAGTACATGTGAGACTTAATATACAATAAAATTGGATTGATGAAATCTTCTTTTAATGCTATACATTTATATTTTATATACCTATAGGAATCGTATGTTTGGGATGGCCCATGTTGGTGATGTACTTTGTCTTCCGGATTCCAAAGGTACAGATACTCACAATTCACCATTCAACATTCACCACCCTAAATAATAGTTACAGGAGCTAACCAGCAAATCTCTTCCCTGCAGTCAAATTACTAGATTACTAGATTACCGCCAGATTTGAGCTTGATATAAATCAAGTCTACCCATTTTACTCCTAAACTTAAAGCTTAGTCCACATCCAATGTACAATGTACAATCTACATATTTACTCAACTATCAATTTACAAGTTACCGGTTACAAATGCCGACTCCTCCGATTCCACTGCGTCCATCCAACATCCAACATCAAAATCTATAGCTCTAATACTTTTCTGTAAAGACATATGTAAATTTAAGAGTATACTCAGGATTCAAAATACACCGTACACCGTATAGTTACACATGCAAAAGAGATAAATAACATGTAAAATGATACCTGTCTGCAATCTGTAAATCTGATAATCATTTTTGCAAAGTATAAAATAGACCTTTAAACAATAAACAAACTTTTTTGTACTCAACTTTGACTTTGGATTTTCTTTAGCATAGCTTAAGCAATATGCAATATACAAAATACAAACAGAAGGGGCGACGCAAGTGCGTGTGATACTGTTGATGTTGATGGAAAATCCCCATAAAAATTCAGCCGTTCCCGGTGATGAGGAAAATAAAGTATCAAAGAGGCAAACCAAAACAGAGAAAACGAGAAGAGACAGCCCAGAAGTAGAAGAAGAAGAGGAAGAAGAAGAAAATGAAGGCAGTCAGCGTAGTATTAAATATTACGTAAAGGCACCAGGGCATGGTCATGGCTGTAATGTAATTTGGACGGAAGGAGGAAGACGGAGACAAACACACACATCCACATCCACATTTCCAACTCACATACACACACAGAAGTACATACGCAGAAAGCTAATAATTGCCTCAGAGTTCCAGAGTTCCAGAGTTCCAGAGCGTCAAAGCTCCAGAACTCCAGAGTTTCTAAAACTTGGAGTCAGAGGCAGAATCAAAATAGGAAGCGGAAAAGCAAGAGAAAGGTCCTTTAAGGCTTCTTCCGCGTCAAGACACACGGAATCAAATTCAAATACGAGGAGTCTGCCTCCTTGCCGTTGGATTTTGGATGGAATTTCTTATTTGATTACATTTAAAAAATATGGCGTCTTCTGAAAAAAGCATGTTTACTATTTACTACTTGTATGTCATTTCATATTTTTCAAACTCCATGTTCCATGCTCCATCATACTTCGTGTGCTGTTCCTCCTGTGACTCCACTATGAAGCACCTTTTTTCCCTTTTCCTATTAAATTTTTTCTCAATCTCATTTCCAGAAAAGCCGTAACAAGAGTAAATGAACCAATGAAATCAACTTCCTCCAAATTGTACACTGTACACTGTACATTGTACAAATTACTAGTACGAATACGAATATGAAAACGGAAACTAGTGAAAAAAAAGAACCTAAAGCTACAATTTTCCAAGTGAAGAGTGACTGAGTATTTACCAAATAAAATCAAACCAGGGGAAATTGTAATTTCAAATTACATTCAAGATTCAAGATTCAAGATTCAAAATCCAAAACTATCCTTATAAAAAAAAGCCCTGTTACTTTTTCTTGTGGCATTTTTCTCCAATATACAATATTAAGAAAAATATGAAAATCTATCACAACTAAATAGTGTAAAAGGGATTTGTAGGAAGTAGGAAGTACAGGAAATACGGTAACACATGATTCATGATTTACACAACTTTGAAGGTTTTTGCACCGGAATCAAAACAGTAATTTGTAAAATTGAACACACTGCTCTTCCTCATTCTTGGAATTTCCCAAATGAGGCTAAATACTAAATACAGCTGCAGAGTAAATTGTTCACTGTTCCTTGTGCGTTCAGTTTGCAGCTTCCAGTTCTGTTCTGAGAGCTCCGAGTTGAATTAGTTTAACTAGTCACCGGCCTATGAATCCAAATACGAATACGAATACGAGTACGAATATGATTAAGTTGTGGATTTGAATTAACTACGAAGCAGACCAGGGAGCATCGCGGAGCATCAGAACATGAGAATATATCAAATACGCATCCGTGTAATATTACACTCTACACAGTACAGTTTATGCACATTCATGATGTATGATACATGATAATATACGGTGTAAAATAGTTTCCTTGCTTCATATCGCTCCTTCTTAATAAGTGGAATAATAATAATAATTCTACTGGTGTAATACCTTCTTTTATATAAAGTGTACATTTTGTACATGGTACATAGTTTGTCATTTTAAACCTAAATAGATTAAAAACCTTCTAGATTCTAGATTCTAGGATTTTAGGACTACATGTAAATTTTCTCTCCTCCAGTTTCTCTTCCACTTTCTGCTCATGCAGAGACCTGGAGAAGAGAGGAGAGGAGATAAAACAGGAACTGTACATTGTACATTGTACATACATACGCAATGCGTATGCATGAATACATGAGTATATTTAACACACATCTCATCAGTATCATATTTGATCATGGTGAGGGCAAATCTGAGGCTGAACTCTGATTCTGATTCTAGAGAATCTCAACTCTCAACTCTGAACCGTTAGCTCTAGGCTGTGTAGATTCTACATTCTAGATTCTAGACTCTCAACTCTCAACTCTCAACTTTACCTATTACGATGGTTAGTTATAATTAGAGCTCATTCGCGCATCTTCATATATGACACTGGACAGCCCTGGCCTGGCTTGGCTTGGCTTGGCATGGCTCTCTAGAGGGTAAATTCTAACTAACTACAATCTCACAGACCCTCAAAGTCTTCTTTTCCTCTTCTTCTTCTTCTTCTTCTTTTTCTTCTTCTACTACTTCGAAGTTGATCTCATCTTTCTGTGTGGTCGAACTCATTCCCTTCCATTCCAATTCCACGCTCCTTATTTTCTTTCACATGTGTACTGTGTACAGAAACAGTATATTATGCTTCCACCACTATTTTATTCTCCAAGTTCATGAATGACTCATCAAGAGGCTCTACATTATACTTGTATCATGTGTTGTCTTGTTTTGTGCAAACAAATACAGAGAGAGACGAAAAGAGCTCAGAGTGCGTGAGTATTTATCTATTTACAAATTTGTAAATATGAAACTTCTTGGACTGAAACTTTGTATTTGGTATTAGATTAAAAAGGAAAATGATACAAATTATTATACTCTTATACAGTTTGTTTATAAACAGTAAACAGTAAACAGTGCCGACCTGATCAACTAGCTTCATAAAGCTACATAATAATAATAATATTATTATTATTATTACTAATGACCCTACAAAACTGGAAAGGAGAAAAAAATAATATCCACTTACAATTAATGATCCTCCATTTTCTCCCATTTTTCTTTGATTACAAGTTGAATGGTGAATTAAATGATTTTGGTTTTTGGGTGGCTTCAAAATTCAAAATTCATGACTTTCAAGTATTTCATAAAAAGTAAAACATGTGAAGGGCATAGGACTAGAATGTAGAGGACGATGTACAAAAAATAATGATAATAATAGTTATAAGTACTTTGACGTCATTTCATTGAACATCCATTCAAGTACATTGGTCAGAAATAGATTAAATCATAAGAGGATGAGGAAATACAGCGACAAGAGGGATATGTACACAAATGAATTTAGAAATAGAAAATAGTAAATAGAAAATGGGAATGGTGACTTAACTGGCTTTAAATGAAATTACAGGTTCACATCATAAAGTCAGGTAGTCAATAAATTAAATGCATGTATGTACTTGAGTATTAATGTACTGAGGGATGGAGAGAAGGGCAGAGAGAAGTTGTGGAGTGGATGAGAATTGTGGTATTTAGTTGAGTCTATTCCGGTGTTGTTTCATCGCATCCACTCTTCTAAATTCCAAATAGGTACCTCTACATCTACACGGATTAAAAGTGTACGGTGTACGGAGTAGAGTGTGGAGCGTGGAGAATAATGGTCGTGGAGTGAAATACGGGGGAATAAAGAATGAAGAATAGTAAGGCACGTCTCTCCTGTACGTATGTATTTATGTGTGTTTGAGTGTAGTGGATGAATTTTGGAACGGGTAGATTGAAAAGGGAGAAAGTTGGCCAAAAACTGAGTGAGTGAGTGAGTGAGTGAAAGAGGGGAGAGGCTATGAGTGGATAATTGTCCGTGCTCAATGAGCCGCTATTTCGTCCATCCACTGACCACCGAGTCCGAGAGAACCAGAACCAGAATTACTACTAGAACTAGACATTAAAGAAAAAGAGAAAGAAACAGAAACAGAGGACGAAGCAACTTGGTTGAGTCCAGTCAAGTCAAGTTGAGTCCCTCGCAGAACTACATATTACATATTACAAATGCACTACACAATGTGCATGCGTGCGACTGTGGATATGGACATGGATATGGATATCGATATTTACTGTTGGACGTTGGACTGGATTAGACTTGAACCCATGGGCATTTCTATCGCTTCTCTTTCCTATTATTCTGTACATTCAGTAGATGGATGGATATATTCCGAATTCAAAGTCCAAGTCGGGATTGAATGCTATGCTTAATTCTTTCTACGCAGAACCTCCAACTTCCAACTTATAACGTACAACGTACAACGGACAACGAACAGCGGGCATTGGGAAATGGGAATGCTACACAATTTTCTCTCGGTGGTTTTTTTCCTTTCAGTTTCCGAGGCTCTCCAATTTTCCCGTTGTCGTTCACGTAAATTCATATCAAGTTCATTGATTTTAGTTCTGATTCTGTTCTGTGGAGTTGTGTTCTTGTTGTATTTGTACTTCTAGTTGTGAGTGTGACTTTGACTCTGGTTTTGCTTCTCTGCATACTTTGATATGGAGAAGACAAGTTCTTGACTCTTTCTTCTTTCCTCTCCTCTTTATGGAGCTCCAGATTTGTAGCTCATCATTACGAGGAAATTCAATGGATTAGTTTGGTTTGGTTTGGTATGGTTTGGTTTGATTTTGATTGGGTTGGAAGGGAATCCTGGTGGTCGCTCGTTCTTGGTCTGATCATCTGATCATCATCAGCAGCAGCATCTTCCTTTGGCACATGTGTGTAGTGTTTAGTGTGTACTTTGTAGTTTGGAGTTTGGAGTGAGTCACTCATTCACACACGCACTCTCATTTTCATCTTGATCATGATGCTTTTCCTCCTCTTTTCCACTTGTGCTCCCTCGTGGCTACAAGGAGAGGAAAAGAGAAGAGAGAGGAAAAAGCCAAGCCAAGGCAATCCAAAAGCAAATCCAAAAGGAAAACCAAATTCAATCCTGTCCTGTTGCCAAATAAGGTCAATAGCAATATGCCTCGTAATAGCGTATGCCGTGCAGAAAAATGCCCAGACCCCACACCACTTCATTTCTACCCTCCAGGTGTCTCCTACCAGGTGTCAACTTTTCCAAGTACACGCACAACATAACACACAAAAAGCACCGCACACCAACCATCTACCATCTTCAACTTACATGTACATTTTGTACAACTCTCTCACTCAACAATGTACAAATTCAAGTTTACATCAAAGCCAAAGCCAAATTCAAAGTCTAATGCATAGACATCATTATCATCATCATCTCGCTGCACTCCACACTCCACACATTGCTGTTAACATTAACGTTAGCATTACCATTACCATCACCATCACCATCGTCGTAATCATCAAGCTATCATAGTACACCCATCACACATCACACATCACACACTTCCTCCTCCTTCCACTCTTATTCCAATTCAGCATGCATCTCGTCTCATCTAATCTCATTTTATTTACTCCAACACCGCCACGCTATTTCTTTTACTTTTCCTATTGACTAGCAAATATGTAATATGTAATCCAACCAATAAGATTCAATCCATTCCATTTTCCACAACTGAATAAATAAATAAATAAATGGAAATCCATTCTCGGCAACTTTTTATTACAAAATACCAATTTTTCTCCCTTGTCTTCCTTCCACACTCCACACTCCATAACCCTACGTTTATTTATTACAAATCGCTTTTCTCTCTCTACTTAATTCATAAACCTGAAATTGAAATGAAAAGTACACGATTATGTGTGTACAAGAAATAGAGGGGAAAATCAAGAAAAGACGGCTGATTTAGATTTTGATCGAAATCTTTAAAATTTGTAAAAACGTCTAGAAATTTGTGAGATTTTTAAATTTTACTTTCACTCCTAAATCTCATCAATCGTTGACCGTTGATCGTTGAAATTTCCCAGATCCACCATTTGGCTTTTAATTGCTTATCATTAATCATTTTATTCTGTATTTTTAAAAGGGAAAACTAAAAGTTGTTCAAGCTTTAAAAATCAAGATTCAAGATTCAAAATTCAAAAGAGCCAACTTGATGATGGTTATTAATTTTCTTGATGATGGCTCCTTTTACCTTTTTGCATAGAAAAATTGATTCTTGTCAAAATTCAATTAGGGTTCACTTCATCCACCGTTCATCTTGTCGCATAAATAAGTAGTCATATTGGATATTGGACATTGACACGAGTTGATGACGCTCAGAATGGGAATGATGATGGAAAATGGAAAGGAATGGCTGCAAGATTTGAAATGGTTTGGTCTGGTCTGGTCCTCTGATATTATGCGTGATTGCGTATTGTGTATGTGTGTCGGGTGTACAGATAGTTAAGGGAGCAGGACGAGAACGAAAACGAGAATGTCTATAACATGTAAATGATGGGCTGGGACGGTTTTGCCTCTATTAACTGATAAAGAATGGACTTGGATTTCCTGGAATGGATAATGTATTTTAATGTAATACAATTTGATTTTAGAGCTTTGACTCCTACCAAATGGAGAATTGAGAATGGAAAATGAAGAGAGAGGAAATCAAGTGGCAAAAGGTGAAAATGATTTTAAATCCCTATTGAAAATACAAATGTCCTCGATAATAGGAGCATAATTCTTATGAATTTGTACTTGTACTTGTACTCAGATTTCTATTTGCATGGAATGATACAAAATTATGTGATATGATAATGTGCACATAACACCGAAATGGTAATCTCATGTCCAATATCTAATATCTTTAGATGTATCGAGCTGCAGCTGGAACTGGAACTGAAAACTGAAAGCTGAAAGCTAAAAAGTGAATATAAATGTGAATGTGAATGTGAATGTGCTCCAGGGGAAGCAGACCAACCAAACCAGAGTCCAGACCAGACTGTACATTTGTACAATGGGCAACAAAGTACAGTCCAAAATAAAATGGTAATAATTTGAAAATTTGATTAGACTCATGAAAGCTCCATGTCATTGTCCAAAATGGGTGGTGATGCTCAATGCCCAAACACTAGAAGAACTAGAAGAAGCATAATTCGTGGAGCAGGGATTCATGCATGATTAAAGCGTATGATTTGAGCGTGTTGAGCGTTGAGTGTTGAGCGTTGAGCGTTGAGTGGAAATTACAAAGTACAAAGTAGAAACTGCAAACTGCAAACTACACTTTTTAAGGTGATACATGTTGAATAATTTTGAATGGTTTTCCAAGCTGATTTTCCACAGGATTCAGTTTTCTCGCTCCTTTTCACTCTTCACTCTTCATTTTTACACATCAAGAATGAAGAATCGAGAATCGAGAATCAAGACTCCCCAGAGAAAAATGAATCCCCATCAACCATCAATATCCTCCAAAACAAACACCCAAATGAAAGTTTTGGTAATAGAGTGTCGATTTTTTCTCTGAGCAGTAGATTCATCTTTTTTACTAGCTTTTTCAGCAGTAACAGTTAACAGTAGTAAATAAGTGCACATACTCCATAATCTATACTCCCAAAACAAATTTCCCTACTCACAACTCACTACTCACAACTCATCTCACCGGCACCGCCGTTTTTACATTTATACATGTTCCCAGATTTAACCTTGGCCTTTGGCTCTAGAAATATCTATGGCTGGGTATTTTGTAATTTATGGCAGTTGATTTGTTGGCTGTTGGCTCGTTTTAAGTTGTATGTTGAATCCTGTATTAATCGGCATAGAATAATAACAGTAAATTTCATGCGGTGAGAATTGATAAAATAAAATAACCCACACACACAACAAGCACTAACAAATTCACCATGTGTGTTTTGTGTTTTACACGTGGATTCAACTACCTACACCATTTACTTTCTACAGTTTGTATTCAAAACTCCACACTCTACAGTCTACACTTTACACTTTACACTTAACAGTACAATCTAAAATCTACATGTTCTATGCTGTACGCTGTAAAGCTGTGGAGCTGTGGAGCGATGAGTTTTCTGCACATTCTCCTCATTTGTACTTGTGTAATCGGTATCGACTGGCTTTTCTGCTGTTCTACATTCTACATCTACATATCCTGATATCCTGATATACTACATGTAGAATGTAGAATGTAGATGTGAATCTACAGAGTTATGCAGAGAATCTAATCATACGGCTCCCTCCCGATCCCGATTCCGATTCCGATGCCTGCTCGACTGCTCGACTGCTAAGTAAAATGCCTATAGATATGTATTTTTTCAGCTGATTCCGGGTCGACTACAATGGGATTATATTGGATTTGAGAGACTGAAACATAGTTTTTAAACTCTGTCGGCCTCCGCAAAACCATAAATCAAGATTAAGATCGGGATCCGGAGCAACTACAAGAACCAGCACAAGAACCAGCACAAGAAGATGACGATGAGGAAGAACAAGAAGAGTAGTAGAAGTAGTAGAAATAGTAGTAGTCGTAGTAAAAGAAGAAGGAGGAGGAGGAGGAGAGAAATACTAGTTGTAGTTGTAGTAGTAGTGGATGTTTCCACTTATTATTATTGGGTAGCTTGGCTGACTTTGTTGGCGAAATGAATAAAAGTCGAAATGTAATGCCAGGAGTAAAATCCGACAAATCTATGTATTATGCACACACCAGGCCATTTTCACTCTAGAACCTAGATTCTACACTCTACACTCTATTTTCTATTTTCTGTATTATACATTCTGGATTTTAGATATACATTGAACCTGTAGTTTGGAGTTTGGAGTTTGGAGCGGGAACGGGAACAGAAATGAGCATCAGAATGAGAAGGAAAACGAAAACGAAAACGAGAAAGCCACGGCACAAACTAAACTTACAGGAAAATACTAATCAACCTAGCTCGTAAATTAACCCACATGCTTCATTCCATGTTCTGTGTACTCCTCTTTCCCTCTTTCATTTTCACTACAACTACAACAACTGTACACTTTGAATCGGAGTTCTAGTTCTAGTTAGAGCCGAATCCGTGGTCGTAGTTGTAGTCATACCTCCGCTTTCCTGTCTTTACTGCGATTTAGACTAACTAGTGATACATTGGATTACACACACTCACCAGTACAGGGAAAGAGAAATTTAGAATTTAGCATTTACAATTTACAATTTAGCAAGCACATGCACCCTGTCTAAATCTTTATCGGCACATATTTATGTGTAATTTTGAACGGCAAATGTAGAATGTGGAGCAAGAGGAAGAACAGCTCAGAGCACAGTTGCGAACAAACTCCTAGTATTTGGTTCTCCTTCTCATTTTCGTTCTGGGTATTTTCCATTACACATTCATTACAAACTACAAACTACAACTTGTATGGTGAATATTGTACATACCGTCATTGCGCGAACATTTACCCAGCTTTGAATAATTGCCCCCCCTATTCACTAAAGCATTGTGTACATACCAAGTTTTGAATAGTTACCCATGGGTAAATGTTC
>JABASP010001102.1:0-34487 GCA_019776565.1 Sminthurinus signatus | reverse complement strand
GCCAGAGTAATAGCCATTTCTCTTAGCCTTATAGTAGTAGCCATTTGTCTTAGCGTGACTCGGACCGTCACGCCACCGGATACGGATTTTATTAGGGTTTAGATATTTATTACTTATTACTTAAGAAAGATAAAACTTACATAAACCACTAAATTCAATATGTTCAGGAACACAATTCCATAGTGTTAAGTCCACTGACTTGACATATCGAAGTGCCACCAGATCTAATTTATACATTCCACGATTGTTCTTGTGAGTCACATATCCATATCGGAATTGAGAACTGGACTTTATATTAGCAGGAAGAAACAGATTTTGCACAACATCGAAATGACTACACATAGAAAACAAATACAAAATAATCAAGCATATAACCACAAACAATTAATTACATTTCGGTCTATTTATATTTTATACGTGTTTTGTTGCGTAATAAATATTTATTATGTGACTCAATAATTTGAAAATAGTATTTTTTTACCTATTAATCGGTTCAGGATGCACTGTATGATGCTTCTTTTTCTGTTTTGCATCTCTGTAAATCAAACACAAAAAAATGTCAACATTGATGTAAACATTTCACATTTTATGAAGATTTTTTTTTTAAAAAACAAAGACAGTAATCAGAATAATTATTATTTCTTTTCAGTTTTTGGAGTGAAATTGGTAAATATACCTGATAACTTGTAGGGTTTTTTCTCCTGCTTCTTGTGATCTGTAACATTGCACCCAAACCTGATCTAAATAGTCCACAAACCACAACTCCACAGGATAACGGTCTGTTGTGACAGTGTCAACAACTAACTTTTGAGCTATGGATATAACCAAAACTCGATCCATTGTCGGTTGAGAAACGTAAACATATGAATTTCCAACCTTTATTGATGTACCCCAAACACATTTGGGAGTTGGCTCATTACTGCAAACATAGTCCTAAAAAATGCAAAATATTTTCATGATCACTCAACGCCCTCAAAAAAACTTTTGATAAAATAATTTCTCATACAAAAAATATACAATAAAAATCCACATTTATACCTGAGTTCCAGGGATAATATCAGTTGCTTGAATTTGATGTAAAAGTCGACAGTTGTTTGGATCATAAACGGATATTCCTTTATCATGAAATACTAAGAAACCTCCATCCTCATCGTGAGATTCTATTTGTCAAAAATTCAGAAGAACAACAAACTTTATTTCGTAATTATTACCTTTTAAAATTTAGACTACAATTAATATGTTTTGGTTTTATTAATTAATTTTTACCATTTTGCATTGGATCTTCAGATTGTCCACCTTGTCCAGCCACAACAACAAGAGAAGTGATATCAATTCGTCTTCCTGCGGCATTCTTTGCTTCACACATGTATGCTCCCGTGTCAGAAAAGTAGACGTCGACCAAAGTAAGAGCCACATTATTTTTGGCAAGTATGAATTTTTCACTGGAATGTTCAACAATTGGATCATCATTTTTCAACCATCTCACGGATGAAGGGAAAGGTTCTCCTCCTGTAACGCGACAATTTAGAGTTACATTTGTCCCTGGTCTTTTCATTATTATATGTGGACTGACCTATAAGTTTTCAAAAAAAAATAAAAATACATTTTTACAATTCACTGAACGGATAAATATGTATAGTTATGATGATTTTCATTTGTTAAATAAAGTTCAGATAATTATATAAGTATGGAAGAAAACTTACATGGACATCCGGAGAAGCTATATACATGAAATAAATGGGAAAGGAATTTCATGAATTGATTATATATATACTATATTATACTTTATTTTAAATTTATATAAAATGTACAAAAAATCAAAATTGTTTTTTTCAATTTCAATTTTTTCAACTTACATTGAACGGTGAGGACATGAGTTTGGACAACATGACTATTCCTCTCTCCGTGACATGTATAATTTCCCGTGTGTAACAGTTGAATGTTACTCAAATAAAGAGTTCCATCTGAAAAAACTCGAATTTGATGGTCATCTTGAGTAGATAAATCCACTTCAAACCTCTTCCAGACAAATCTCATTGGTGGAACACCATTTACGTCGCATTTGAGTTCCACTAGAATGTTTTTAAAATAACAGAATATACCAATATCAGTAACGTTCGCATAATATTTTATAGTGCAGAAAATTCAAAATCATACAACTAAAACCACATTATTTAGAATTTATTTGTTTATTTCCTTACAATTATCTCCGACTTGAGCAGTGATGTGAGTTGTTTCAACAGCCTTGTCAAGTGTAATTAGGGAGACAGCTATATAATTTAAAATAACAAAGATACATGAAGAATAAAGATCAATAAGCATGAAATAAATTATTTTGCCATGAAAAATATTTTTCTTTATATAGAGTTTAGAGCACATACAGACAAAAAGAAAGTATACAATATCTTACTGTAAAGTTCATTGAAAGCAACGTAAAACTCGTTCAAATCAATAACATCATTGTTATCAGTATCTTCATATTTGAACAAGTGAGTTAGACTACATCCCGCTGGAGATAATTTGGCCATTTCTTCTTCCTCCATAACCTGTGTATTATATAATATTCAGTTTTTATTGTAAATGTTATAGTAAATTAACGGGAGAAAGTATTACAAAAAGGAAAAGAAGATGAAAGAATAAAATAAAATAACCACATTGACATTGACAGTGTACATTGTAAATAATTGCTGTTCATTTACTCACATTTTGCAACTCCTCGTAATCCAAATAGCCATTGTTATTACGATCAAAATGTGAAAACATTAGACTGAGTAGAAAGTCCTTTCCATTGGCTTTCTTCTCCAAGTGCTCATGGTAGTAGAGCAATAAATTATCCTGAATAATGCCAAAACAAGAATACCACCAACATTAAACATCAGCTATTTCCATGTCATGATTTCTCTTTCATTCTCGTGCTAGTACGAGAAGCCATAAAAACGTACGACGAATATGAAAATTAAATAATAAATAAATTACCTTTAGAATTTCAAATTCTTCTGGTGAGCACAATGCATGGGTATTCACAGGTTTACTACTCTGCTCACATTTTCCATTCTTATCTACAGTAATTGTTTCTCCAGATATGCAGTTGAACCGATGAAGTTCACAAACATTAGAGTATCTATGTTTTTAGATTTTTAAACAAAAGAAAGAAAAAAAACAACAAAACATTGTATAATAATCATATTTTTGTCTCCAAAAATAGAACATTTTTTATTCATGAGCAGAAAAGATAAAATAAAAGATAAAAATGCTTACATTTGTCCATCACTTCCACAAACATTAGAGATTCCACTAGGAAACTCTGGGCATTTCTCAATGCAAACGCACTGAGCTTGACGATTACTGTTAAGTCGACATTCTTTCCCTTTCCCACAAATTTTCCTTCTTGGACATTTTCCTGTACAAAAAAAGGACAAGAAGAAGAAGAAGAAATGATCAAATTAAATGTTATCACCAGTTCCCTCATTCATTAAATATTCAATATTCAATCCACACCATATTAATTTATACAAACGAGAACGAGAACATTTAACATTTGTATTCTGTGTGTGTACGTTTGTCCATATAAATGTAAATTTATTGTGAGGATTGACAATACTAAACCTAATTAAAACTTATAGATATATATTATACTATATATACATGAAAGAAAATAATCATTATCATAATATCCTAGTTTTTGAGATTGTTCTACCTGAATGCTCAACAGAACTCTGCTTATTGTGGTGATGTCTCTAAAAAAGGGGAATCATAGAAAATAGGCCAAAACATGGTCAAATTAAGATTCATTACTTGATTTAAAATTCAATGTGAAATGTAAATAAATATATCTAAGTACTTGGTATAATATTATACTATACATACTATATACTGTGTATGTACACAGTAGACAGTAAAAGTCTGTCACAGTTTTATATCACAGAGAGAAAAATAGATTATACTGAAATCATGGTACGTAATACAAAATATAAAATACAAAATGTAATGTAATAACTTACTTTGGACGATGCGTCTACAACCACTAAGGTCGTTGCAACAAACGCAAAAACCACAAATACTAACTTCATGGCTACATTAAAAAACAAATGACTAAATGAGGGCTATATACCCAAAAAACAAAAAAAAGAAAGAAAGGAAGAAAGAGAAAGAGGATCAATCGAAAATCCAAAAAAAAAATTATGTATATAGATGTATTTGTAACGAGATTCTCTCTGGATTCCGGATATTATTCACTCACTCACTATACACCGAGACACTGAGGAAAAAACACGAGTAAAAATAAACAATGTTTAAAGAAAATTTGGATTCAATTTCCTTTTTTTTGCGTATAAAAAAAAGAAATTTTGTCATGAATCCACTGTATTATGATTGTGATTGTAATGCCCGAATAAGCATTTCATGGTGTAGTTGGCAGGAGGACAACTGGCTATGCATAATACATACATACATACATACAGAATACAGCTAGAACAGGGCTTCAGTCTTCAGCATAGACGTTGTGCTGGAGAATAGATAGATAGATAAGTACGTAGTATTTAGATGTACATGTACACATAATAGGTATACATGTATATGTATATGCATACTCATGATATTACATATTATAACATAATAGAAAAAGTATCCAGGAAAAACAGAACAGAGAAGAAGGGTCGAATAGCAGCAATTCGGGTGTTGTCCTAAGGAACAGATTCCGGACAAGTTCGGAGAAACAGAGAGAGAGAGAGAGCGAAAGGGAAAGAACAAGAGAAAAGAGAGGGTCTGGATAAAAGACAGTGGAAGCGCATGACTATTTCGTTCACAATAGGAAACTTTATTATTTTATCAAAACCAAACATCTTTGAATGTCATACAAATTGTGTATATGATACAATCACAAATCACGCTTTTATATGACACATGATATTATTATACATATATTATAATATCATTTTATGATATATTATGTGTAAATATAAATGTGGTCATAAAATTATTATACCATCATATAACTTACAGAGCATGCATAAATTTTTATCTTTTACCATAGTCATAATCATAACCATGCTCATGTAAATATTAAGTACTATAATATTGTTACACATTACGTATTACGTAGAGGTAAAATAATGTTTTTATAGCATAATTTACCTATACTATAGACTATGATGTATAGAAAATAAGTAATATGTATATATAATATTATAATATATTGTATGTATATTATATTATATATATATAAATGTTTATAGATCTTTGATAGTAGAAAATATAATATTGTATTACGTACTATATAACATACGCTCATAGTTTTCGGCAGACAAAAAATGCACTTTTGTACGTATAACGGAGCATCGAAAGTTGATTTTCTGCATATTGAGTTGGAACATCTTCAATTTTTTTCTACATATATAAAAAGTAAAAAAAAAAACAAATTGAAAGAGAAATCATGATAATTATCGATTATTTATGGTTTGTGATTGATGATATAAAAATATTGTATTGGTTTTTGATTTTCCTTATGATATCATGTATAATATGATAGTCATATTATGAAAATATTTGGCATACCTCAATAGAGAATCCAACTTTTCGTATAATATCAAGGAGAATATCCAAACTTGGTTCTATACTATTTTCCTCACACATATCTGCATAATGATATAACAACGGACCAAGATTAATCCAAACACCACCTTGTTTAAGAGTAGAGTGGATTCTATCCAAGAAACTAACAATATTATTTGCACAGTCAATGAAGAAACAGGTAATGATACAATCCCAAGCTTCAGCATTTTCCGGAGTTGCATAAACCTCTAAGAAATCCCCAGCAGTCATAGAAAATCGACAATTTCTTGGAAGGTCAGACGGATCTATATCAGGAAACTGGATTGTTCTAATTTGGTCTTCAGCTAAAATATTATTATTTAACTGATGAACAAATGGATGAACTTTGTATAGATTCTTTCCATAACACCTAAATGACACATAAAATAATAGAAAATAGAATTAGTTTTTAACATCACATATTATATTATTTTTTTGCAAAATAAGGATTAATTAAGTTAAACTTTAACTCGTACACATGATTTTAATCTATAAATAATGTATACGTGTACATGTTTAATGTTTATATTTATTATTTATTAGAGAAAAAGGACTTACTTATTCAAAATGAAATTTGATGTAAATAGCATAAACAATGAGAATTCATTTCCTTCAGTCACATATCCTCGACGTACCTGAAACATAAATATATTTTATGATACGTATAAACCGATCATTATACATACATTCATATGTAAATTTCGTTGTGTATGTATCAAAAATTTACATACTACTTCATGGGCTAGTCTTCCTAATCCAGCTCCAGGAAGCAAAACACGAATATCTTGTGAATTTTTGATTGTAGAGAATTGTCTTTCTAACTCTTCAATAATTATAGTATAGCACGAATCTCTTTCCTGTTCCCCTTCACTACTCCAATCACGGTAAATCTGTTTCAGAACAGCTGTCAATTTCTATTTATTAACAAAATAAAAACAAAATAAAACAAGTCTTTCTGTCTCTCTCAACTCGGCATGTGATGTGCATTATTCATAATAATCACTTTTGTACTTATACTTTTACTAAAATGTTATATACTTACATCATAGTCAAATGAAGTTGGTTGAACTCTTGGTATAGCATTTTGAATGTCCTGATACATAAAATGCACATAAAAATTTTATTTTTATTCAAAGACAAAAGGTACTATATTTTGTTCAAAGTGTTGAAATTATTAAATTAAAATGTGTCATTATTTATAAATTATAAACAAATGTATACATATGTACTACAAGTTATTTTTTTACATACCTTTGGGTAAACATCATCATGGTTTTCGAACAAATTAGACTCTTCACTCATAACTAAATCAAATACTTCTTGATTTTTAGCAAAACAATCTTTCATTGCCAATAAATGTGCTTTATAGTCCTTTAACAATTCTTGATGCTTCTTTGACAAAGTGTCCACATAATTCAATGTCTTGTTTAGCTTACAAGAGGAGTATTTTCTATTTTTAAAAAAACAAAATACAAAATACATACAAAAGAGAACATTTGTAATTTAGCGTCTTTGTAAAATTCATATCATGTCAATTAATACATTTAGTATAAATTAGGAAATTAAATCATTTTTAAAAAACCATACATTATCAATAATATTATACAATTAACAATAATATATTATACATACTGATATCCTGCAAAAGAAGCTACAATTTTTGCGTAGTGAATTCTTTCTTCATTCCAACTTGGGTCATTGATTCTTTTTTTGGATTGAGGTTGAGGATGTGAATGGACAATTTCTAATTCACTCATCTTTTCACAATGTATAATATAAAATGTATATCTTTAATACTGAATAGTAATTTTACTAGATATTATCTGAATATTTAATATTTATCCTGCAGGCAACTATACTTACTTTTTTTAAATCTGACTCTGGACTCGTAATGAAAAGTTTATATTTATAAATGCATGCACAAAATCAAATTAATAAATGAGTATTCAAATGAATGGCAACTTTTAATTGAATGTACTTCATATAAATTCTTAACCTATCTTACAAACTATTTTAATCACGTTTGAGATAGTTAAAATTATCTTCTACAAAAAACAAAAAAATAACAGAAAACAGAAAAATATTATCTTGTGAAATTCGAAATACGAAATACGCGCGACATGGATTTTCATAGATTTCCTTGGTTTCTGGCGATTTTCTTCAGTTATAGGGTTTTTTCAGTTATACTATTTTTCAGTATTATTTTATCCTTGTAAATTAAGTATTTATGACAGGAATTTTGTCTATATAATATATGCGTGTTATTACATAACTACATACATGCATAGTAGTTTGTTTTGTTTTTAAAAAATCTAGAAAACGTGTAAAACGAGAAAACGAGAAAAATTTTGAGACTTCAGCATAACAAAATCTGTACAAACTTTTATAAATTGTAAATACAACCCTGTTTTATTATTATCTATACACCCAGTAGATTTAACTCATATATTCATACATATGTGCTTATACTTTTACGAATGGTACTTAAGTAGACTCATTTTCAAAGAAACATGAAAAGCGTTCGGCATTCGGCAGTTTTAAAGAGAGAGAGGAAAAGAAAGGAGAAATTTCTTTTGTACTTTTTCTAAGGACTCACTCCACATTCACTCATGCAGAAATACAGACGAAATCGTCAAAGTTGACAAAAAAAACCAAAGTTTGTATAAGTACTTATGAATATATCGTAATAATTTTCATAAAATAAACTGTAAAACAATGAACATTGAATTTTTTTTTTGTTACAGAGAGTTGTTTTAGTTTCAAAAGTATAGAAGTTGTTGTTCATGAAATATAATTGAAAAGAATTTGTGAAATTTTTTTCATGTTACATGTTACACAACTTCCAAAAACTTTGGTTAGGAGTTAGAAGACAGAGGATCATAATATACAATGGTAGAATGTAGAATAAGTAAAAAGTATACAGTATGCATGTATAATGTGCATAGCATTCAGTATTCAGTAAAATTGAATTCTATGAAGATTGAAAATTGAAAATTGAAAATTGAAATCGCAGCAGAATAAAGTCATTTGCTTTCTCCATATATGTGTATAATGTATCATGTATAGTAAGTAGAAATGATGCGTGTTTGAACGGTTTCTGAAAGTTTTCACACATCCTATCTATCTATACTTGGAATGTAATAGGTATAATACTATTACATACATATGTACATTGTGAGACTCTCTTTACTCTTTACTGTTATTTCCTTACACATTACACTTGATTCTTTACACATTACACACATTATACTTGAACAGGATGAACTGAAATGAAAATCATATGACCGAAAAGAAAAACCATTAATTTTTACTCAGTGATCAAAAGCTATAGAAAAAATATATAGTGGTAAATGAAGGCAATCATTCAGAAGAAGGATGGTGAAAATGGTGAGTATGGGGTATACATATACGCGTGTAGAAAAAAGAGGAAGCCGAAAAGAAAATGAGAATCAGAGCCAAAAAAAAAGAAGCTCATAAAAAGTCAAAAAAGAAAAACTACCCACATGCACGACAGTTTCCTATACTTTCTACGTTCTACAAAGAAGATAGAAGATAGACTCCGATACTTTTATATTTGTATTCTGTATGTATACATATAAATGTAAATGTAAATCAATGTGTTCTTATGTATCTATATATCTGTATATTATGTAATGCATTTGTAGATCCATGGTAAATAGTAAATGTACCCTCTGTAAATTGTAAATGGTAAATGGTATGTATTATGTATTATATGAGATTGAGATCATGGTTGTGATGTGTGAAGTGACAGATGCGTGGTGGTGGTGGTATCAAGAGTCTGGAGTCCGGAGTCAGGAGACGGCAAAAGTAGAAAAGGAAGCAAAAGAAAAAGACGGGGAATGAAGGAGGAAGACGAATGAATCCTGCTGGTTGCTGGTATGAAGGAAGAGGACGGAGAAAGACGTTGAGGAAAGTAATAGTAACGACTATTACATAATGTATTGCATTTACTTGTATCTTGTATGTTTATATATTGTAGGAACACCAACGACCAATGTGTAATGTGTAATGTATAATGTATCTTGTACCGTGTACAGTACAACATACAACACATCGGAACATCTAGGAGAGAGAAAGAGATTGCCGCCGAGAGATTTAGTCAGAGTGAAAGAAAGAAAAAGGAAGAAAGTGAAAGAGCAGAGCAAACGGCACATGGAACTTCAAACTCCAAACTCCAAACGCCAAACTCCATTGTCAAAGGGAATGATACAAAATAGGAAATGCTTAGACAATTGGTCTGATGCTGAAGGGCAAATCGATGTTTTCTCCATTCGATACGATATAATATAATATTTTCACTCTCTCACTTTAGCTTTTCTCCATTTAACTCTCAATATTTCTCTCATTGTACACAACTCCCTGCTCACGGCTCACAGCTCCAAGCTCCAAGCTTTTGAGCCCGCACCTCTTGCCTCTTGCCCTCAGCCCTCAGCTTTTTGAGTTGTATCTTTTATATTGTATATATTGTATACTGTATACATTTACTTACGACTTACTACACACTACACACATCATGAACATGAACATGAGAAATGAGAATGAACATAGAGCATACACATAATATCTATAGATAAATATAATCACACAAAAGTATAAAGTATCCGTTTGCTTTCACTTTCTCTTCTTTCTCCTCTTTCTCAACTCAACTTGACTTGACTCGAATCTACTCGAATCTACTCAACTCAGCTCAACTCAACTCAATTCTGTTCACTCCAGTTCAGTTTTCACTTGAGTTTAGTTCAACTCGGCATGACGAAAGGAATGCACACAGCACACACAACACACACACACACAGAGTATTATGTGTACAAAAGAGAGATGGGAGAAAACCGGAACTCGTTTGCCATATATTTTGATAGCTTTTCCTAGATATTTTGTGTATAAAATCCTGTACTCTTTCCATGCACTCTCTCCTCTCTTCAATGCTCAATGCCTTCTTGAATCCTCTTTGTACTTGTTTTATTTTGTATCTTGTGCCAGCTAGCATCTAGTGTCTAGTTTACTACAACATGTAATGTACTTTTTACTTTTCATGCATCACAACTACATTATACATTATAAATTGTACAGTACATCTGAACTCTGAATAGTTTCTAGTTTCTACGCATACATAATACAAGTACAAAAGTACAAATAATAATAATAACATGTGAATCGAAAATGCGGGTTCGCCAGTTCGCCAGTTACACAAGTACACACTAAACACTAAAGAATCTACTTTTTTCTTCCTTTGCTTTTCTCATTATTTGTTCAATACAAGAGAAAAACACTTGTACTTTGTACATGTACAAAAAATTTACTATGTATTTAGTATTTACTACACGTTATATATTTTACCCACATGACATTATGCAGTTTGTATTGTATTTTGTATTTTGTACATTTTATATTGTATAGAATACACAAGGAAATGCTTTGCCATTTGCCATTATATTTTCTTTTTTCTAGTTTGAAAGAAGAAGAAGAAGGGAAAAAAACCTTTTCTTTGAAGCTTACGACAAGGAGGAACGATGTGGAAAGCAAAGTCAAAGTCATCGACTGAAGACTCAAGACGACTAAAGTCTGTGTGGATTGTGGAGTTTGGAGTATAAAGTACGAAGTACAAAAGTACAAAAGTACAAAATATAAAGTATCTATGCAGAACGTACAATAAAGAATAAAGAAGGTAGACGGATACGGGATTGTTCAGAAAATATCTTTTGTTAACTTTTGTGTATCTGTATTCGTATTCCTGTTCTCTGTTCTGTGTTTTCTGTTTGTACAGCAATGTGTTTCATGCTTCAAAAGAAATAGAAGGAGCCAGCGAGTGAGCAATGAGAAGAAGAAGCGGGTGAGCGGGTGAGTGAGTGAGTGAGTTTTAGCCAGTGTGAGAGAAAAGTAGACAAGTATTAAAAAAGAGAGACAATGTCTCTATCCCCCATCACTATATCTGTAGTACATCTCGTGTCTTGAGTCTTGTGTCTTGTGTATGGTATAAAATTTTCTTGTAAATGTGTCTCTCTGTTCCTCCGTTTCGGAACTTGTCTATGTTCTATGTTCCGTGTGTATCTGTATGTATGGTGTGTGTATGGTGTATGGTGTGTGCGTGTGTCTTTATAACATGTTGTGACTGCTTGTGTGTGAGGAGAGAGCAAAAGCGAGCGACCCCAGAGAACTAGAACTAGAAGAAGATGAAGATGAAGAAGTATAGAGAAGAGAGAGAAGAGAGAGAGGAGAGGAAGAGATGGAGGATGAGGAAGAAGCAGGAGAACACTGATAGATAGACAGAGTATTTCAGAGTTTTCCTTGCCAAAGTTATTGTTAGACGAAAATCAATGGTTTGTGATATAGTGCAGTATAGCTCACCATTACCAACATATAACATATATTATATAGCATGACTATGGATACAGATACCACGATATTAAACCGAATGAGCAGTGAGCATTGTACAGTCGGTATTCGGTGTGTATTATGTATTTTACATAGGTATAAAACAGACATATCCAAAATCCAACAGACATTCAGCATTCAGCGTAAACATACATAAAGGCTTGGATATGATATAAGCACTTGCTATTTGCAGTACAGTATCTAGTATCTGGCCCGGGTTATTCCACCATCCACCACACACTACACAGTACACACTCACACTCTACACTAAACATTATATATTATATTATAGGAGCAGAAAGCAGAACATTTTACATTACTACATTCCAGTGGCAACTTCTGGCTGTCTCTCTCTCTCTCTCTCTGGTATTGTGTGTATCAAGTACCAAGGGAAGTGAGAGAGAATTATGTACATAATAATACACATAGTCGGTGGTGGTTGTAATAGTAGTAGTAGTAGTAGTAGTAGTAGTAGAAATAAAGGCAGCGGCAGTAGTGAGTAGTATCAGCATCAGCAGTGGCAGCAGTTTTGAATACCCGGGTAAAATAGGGAAATATTTACCATTTACTATAGATTATAATATACATATTATGTATTATGTATATCTCTACTTGCATGCATAAAGACAGAAGATATAAGAAGAAGCTATAAGATGTAAGATAAAGTGGATATGTACTATGTACTATGTACATTGTACAATCTATGTTATGGTATGTTATGGTATGGTTTGATATGGTGTGGTACGCACCATATCAAACGTGGTACGGTGGTTGAGGATATAAAGGAAAGAAAGAATAAGAGAGGAAAGAAAGAAGCAAGGAAGGAAAGAAAGAAAGAAAGAAAGAGCTCCCGCATTCCCCTAGCCGGAAAAATTGCTCTGGCTTTGACTTTGGTTCTGGCTCTGCTTCTAACTCTAACTCTGACTCTTGTTCTCTTTTCCTTTTCATTCTCCTTCTCGTCTCTCTCCGAGTCGGACATGCACACTGAGAACTGAGATCTGAGAACTGAGAGGAGAAATGAAACAAGTGAATGGATTAAGGAGAAAATACCCAGTGGATACACATTTGTGTGTGTGTAGTGTGTAGTGTGTAAGTGAGAGAGTAAAGTGTTCAGGATTTTCTTTTTGGTTTTGGTTTTTTGGCTCATTCTCTTTCCTCCACTCTGGCTACCTGCATCATACGGATACCTCCTCCTCTTCCTTTTCCCTTCCCATTTCCTTCTTTCTTCTTCTTCTTCGTTCTTGGTTCCTCGTTCTTCGTTCCTCGTCTTTTGAGCTTTTTATATTGTACAAATTCTATGGAAAATACTATCCATTCAGTAACACGTACACTCTACACAGGCAAGAGTAGGGAAGCAGATTCACACAGAACCCAGACCCACACGTTATTTTAATTTACGTCCAGGAAAATGTGACAGTTTATGTGTACGTGCACTTTGGCGCTGTGAAATACCATGTACAATACACGATAAACAATAAACAATCACAATGTTTTATTCAAGTTTTGGTCCTCCGTCTCCGTCTTGCACACTCACGAAACACAAGGGTGCAAGCTCTTGGCTCTGTTTTATCTCCCTGCTCCTTTAATTTCATCCTGTCAGTTTTATCAGTGAAGTGAAGGTGAAAGGGAAAATGAAAGTGAAAGTGAAAGTGGAATTGAAATTGGAATTGAACCTGGTTGGTCCTTGATCTTTTGACTTTTAACTTTTAATAAAATCATTTTATATCATAAATCAAAATCAAAATCATAATATTGAATATTTTATGAAAGACTTTAACTTTAATACTTTTACTTTTCATATCATGTTTCATTATTATTATTATTATTGTGGTGTTTTACCTTTAACCTTGTTACCTTTTACTTTCACAGGTCAGATTTCAGATTGTTTAAAGTTTCAAAAATGAAGGAATTGAAGCTATCTACAAAAACAGTGGCGTTGAGTCCAGGGAGGAAAATTGTACAGAATACAAACTACAAAATACAAACAGTGTATCAGTGTGGTGTACAAATATTAGAGAAAAAGAATCGTAAATTAAAGAGTGATTTGTGAGGTTTCTATATTATATAAAATATATATGAAAGTCAAAGGTATAGTTTCATCTCTGAACTCTGAACTCTGATCTCTAAACGATTGAACATTGAACTACCTGACGTCTGAGTCCAGACTCGAGTGATAGGATATTTCGAATTTTGACAACGGGAAAATGTTGGAAAAGTTACTCATCCTCTTATGTATGATCACTGAAGCGTTTCAATTTTGTCCACAACCTTGTTCCTGCAACGACAATTTACTCTCCGTCTCTTGTACCAAAAGTGATGGTGATTCTAGTGGTTCTCTGGACCAAATCCCCATATTCCTCAACCCACAAGTTAAAAGTCTAAATTTCAAGGGGAATGATATCCAAGACATTGGCTTAAATCTTCAGGTATGTCACATATCAAATATCAAATTTAGAATATAATAATTTTATTATTATAATTATTGTGTACAGAATTACAAATAAGCTAGAATACAGATATAATGCATCATATTGCTTTTATTTTTCTGCTTCATTTTTTTATCCATTATGAGCATGTAGGTATTTATGTGGAATGTGGTATAGCTTTTAAATTTCAAGTACTGTGGTATTTAGTATTTAGCATTTAGTACTCAGTGTTTATGCTGCAACTCCTGCATGTAAAACATAATGTAAATATAGTGACAAAATTTGGCAGTATTTTACACAGGTATAATACATAATACATGAACATTGTACAATGTACAATGTTTAGTGAAGCGTTGGATGTTCAATGTTCAAGTGCTGCGTGTATTTGTGTGTATTGTGTATGTGTGTGGTTTTCTTTTCTTTCAGTTTGAAAGAAACAAAGCATGCGAGCTCGATAAAATGGGATGAAGAGGATGACAAAAATACAAAGCAGTTGTTTTTTGCAATAGCTTTTTTTTCTTCCTTGTTTCTTCTTCCTCTTCTCCTTTTGCTTGTGCCTTTGCATTTGCTTTTTCGGTTCCTTGTGTCTTGTGCCTTGTGAGTTTTTTTGTGTGACGTCTGCGTGTTTATAAATAATATGTATGTATGTATTTTTTTAAAATAGTAGTATAAATAAAGGATTAAGCTTGTATTATCTATTATCCCCGTGATGGTTTTACTTTGAGCTTTGGTTTTTCCCTTTTACTTTTTGCTTTGGTGTGTCTATATGACATAACATTATGCATTATGCATAATAAATGCCGATGGAATTTATGTTGTATGTTGTGTGTTGTCTGTGTAATTTAAATTCAATAGATATAATGTACATTGAAAATTTGTATAATGTATAACGTACAATATGAATGCTAAAACTTGTGTAGAATATCTGTGTGAAGCTTGTTGTCTGTAATGTGGATGTTATTATTATTATTATATACTGTGTATTGTGCAAAGTTCTTTTGAAGCGTGTAATTGAAAGTGCAACTATAAAAAGAAGTCTAAATTAGAAATGATAAAAGTAAAAGAGTAAAGACATGATATTAATCTTTGTCGTTCTTGTTTTTTTCCCCACTTTAGTTTTACAGTTCTCTGCAGTATTTGGATTTGAGTAGTAATAAAATTTCCTCCCTGGGTTCATCTAATTTTGAAAATTTGAAAAGTTTAAAAATCCTAAACCTCTCCGGTAACAGACTGGAGATAATTGATGACAATACCTTTGCTCACCTCCTCAGTCTTCATCATATAAATCTATCCCATAATCAATTGAAGTATTTGGACTGGATAATATTTCGTGGGCTGGGACATTTGACTCATATCCAACTAGAATATAATTTAATAGAAGGGATCTACAAACAACCCATCATGCAATCAACCTCTCATCAACAATACCCATTAACGTTGGACAGGGTGAAAACTCTGGATTTGTCCCACAATCAACTGGCTCATTTGAATATTGATCCCTTCCCAAATATTGAAAACCTGCATCTTGCTCACAATAGTATATACAAGTTGAATCCGGCAGTGTTTGATGGGACGAGGAATCTTTCCGTATTAAATTTGACGAGTAATCAACTCGTTGGTGAGATTCAATTGTCAAGGCTGGTCAATCTCCAAGTTTTGGACCTTTCCAATAATTCGATAAGTAGTTTGAATGAGAGTAGTTTTCAAAACCTGTTCAAATTGACCTTTGTCGACTTGAGTAGGAATCCTATATCAACTTTACCAGCACCATATCTACAGGATAATGTTCATTTAATCATTTTTAAAATGGATCATTGTTCAAATTTACAACATTTTGATATCAACCTTTTAGATAATAAACCTTTCCTAAGACTATTTTCCCTCCGACATTGTCAGTTGACAAATATCCATTTTGACAAGATCCACATGGAGTTTATTGACAAATTGGATCTTTTTGATAATCCATGGGAATGTAATTGTTCCACCATTGATATTCTCAATTATATCCATGGTCATCCGAACCACCATGTTTTAACTAGTAGCAATAATAATAATAATAATCCTAATGATATTGATAATAATAATATCCCTGCTCACAAGACAAACACAAATAGTCCATTTAACAATAACATTATTTGCTCAAATCCAGTGAAACTTCATGGACTTTCACTCTCTACTCTAAATATTCAAGATTTTGAACATTGTTTCACCACGGATCATTTCACCAATACAGTTTTTCTCATCACTGGACTCATCCTTCTTCTCATCATCTTGATACTTGGGATTAAAATTTATCATGTGTACAGATCCAAACCCCTTCTGGTTGAGGATCATACTCAACATGGGAGTGTGAACCATCACCTTCCTCCTCCTCCTCCTCAATATAATCATAACCACCTTCAGCATCATTTTGACACTCATCATCAGTATCATCCTCATCATGATGATCAATTCAAATCAGTTCCTAGTGTCCTCGTTTAGTGATATTCATCAAAATATAAAAATACAAAACAATACACAATACACAGTTGAAAGTTGAACGAAATATGGTATATGTGTATAAAGTATAAAAAAGTATAAGTACTTTGATGTGATTTATTTTATATACATAATACATAATATATATAATTCTTAAAAAAGAAAGAGTCGAAAGCTATAAATAATATAAATATATAAATATATCATACAGATAAATTATTATAATAATTATTATACCAGTAAATACCTTTTGTGTCCATAAAAATATTACAACTTATGATGAGCTCATATAACCCCACACAACGATAATAATGCATTTACATATATTTACATGTAAAGTTAACATGATAAATTATCATATAAAAAAGGTACATTTTATAAATAAATATAATAATATCAAATATAGAGACTGTATACTGTGTACAGAAGCTAGAAAAGATAAAAGATGTACTTACTTAAAAGTATGTTGTATTGTTTTACGAAATCAATGATTAAACTATCATACATATAAAAACTTGAGTTGCCAAATAATTATCGTACAATAGAACGTGGTTTAGTCTGAATTCTGACTAAATTATAGTCAACAGTCAATTGTCAAAAGTGTCAACATGAATATATATTATATATAAAATAATGTACACACTACAAAAGATATTTTGAAAACTTGTGAGTGTGCCACTCTAAAAATATACTCTGTCCTCTACGCTGTAGAGTATTTATCAGTAATCAGTAAACATTCTTCATCTAGAATGAATTGTGTATTGTGTGTATATATCTATTAGCATGTATCATGTAGTGTGTAAGTACTTGGAGAAATTAGAGAAAGACAATGAAAAATAAAAATGTGCTCATATGAAACGAGAAAGCAATAATAGTTTTCCCAACGAAATAATACTTTTAAATGTTGATGACAAAATGTGTATAGTATCTCTATTATAGTTTATATAGCATTTATGTAGGATCAAATCAACTATACCATATACTGAATGTTAAAAACACATGAATTCATGTGTACATCATATGTGAAGGATTGAGAAAATGCCGGGGATAAATAATTGACAATTAAATAAGGCCCTTACTTACTTAGAAAAACCGAGAAAAGACATAGTTACACTTATAAACTAATCTAGTATAATAATTTGGAAATGTTTATACATATATATACATATGTACCAAACTAGAGTATATTATATTATCCATAAACATATATATCTATTCTACAATATATATTATACCTTGTACCATAATATAAAAGTATAGATTCCAGTTTTTGTGTACAGATAAGGAGTAGACATGTAGCATTTAACTATAGTCTACATCTAATTAGTTGTGGTAGACGTTTAACAGGGATATTTGTACGAGACGCTCTTGTGCACAAGGAACACACACAAAGTTTGCAGTAAACACATTAAATACAGTAGAGGAACAAGTAAAATGACGTACTTATTTACAGGATTTTATATATACATAATACATATTATTGCATCGTTTGTTTGGTTTCAGTATGTTTAGAGTTTAGAGTATAAGAAAGAAAAATAAGCTCATCATAATTCCATTAAATACACATACATATATATATTCATTATGCGGATGAAGTATGAACCGTAAACTGTAGCATGTTTATTTACGTTGTTCTTTGCTATCTCTATTGTTATTACTATTTACTACACACTACTAAATTAATTAATATTACTATCAATTATACGAAACGCAGACATGTTAATGTTAATCATCATGTACCATGTATACCGTTATGAATTCTGAAGCTGATGCGTCTGTACTCTGTACATTGTACATTGTACATCTTGCAAGAAAACGTATAATAATGAATGAATAAAAGACATTTTTTGTAACAATTTCATACCCTTTTATTTACTCATTTACATTTTACATCATTATGTCATTTATTCCTAAAATGTCTCGATTTTCTTGTACTCGTACACCATACACTACTGTATCTTTAGTGTATATTCTTTTGATGTTAGATGTTGGACTTGGCGTTAAATGATAAAGGACACATCTTATTTAGTAAGAATGCATAAACTCATCCCACACATACAGCATGAATTTAATATGTCAAACCATAATAAAAGTAAGTCAACTTTAATTCTACACTCTACACACAGCGTTTCACTTTTCAATATACTAATGTGTATTTACTTGTATAGACTGTAGATAACTTGTTGGTTGAAAGATTGTAAATGTATTTAACCAGGATTTACTAGTAAATTTTAAATTTCAAACAGCAAGAAGAGTCTTAAATACAATACAATCTATTATCTATGTATAGCCTGTATAGATGAAGTTCTTTTAGTAGGAAAAATAAATAGTTTGTGCAGTGATTTTATGCCTGTATACCAGGCTGTATATAAGAAAAAACTCATTACTGCACGCGTATGTGCAGAAACAGTCTCTAGATTCTAGATCAACTTTTTCTGTGAGCTCAAATCCAAAAATCGGACGATGTAGTTCACTTTGTAGTTCATTTAACCCATTTTTTTGTGTAAAAAAGGGATTATCCCGTACTTAACATTTATTGCACAACATTTTAGTTTTATTCTGTGATGTTGTACTTGTTCTTTTTATCCAGAGTACTGAAACAATAAATGATATTAAATATTAAGTGGTGATTGTTAATAAAATAATAAGTGCAAAAAATTTAAGGAACTTGTAAAAACTAAAAACATACTGACAAAAGACAAAAGTGATCTTTTTGTTTTGAGTTTTGAGTTACTGTTAAACAAGATTAAAAATGGCTTACAATCCAGGTTATCCCCCGCCTACGGCTCCAGGTCCAGGTAAAAAAACTGCTAATTAGTAATTAGTGTTAATTTATGTACATATATTATATCACATGTGTAATCTGTCATTAGAAGTTCAAACGGTGTTTGCATTACATTTTACATGGTACTAAGCAAGTAATCAGAGGCTGACGAAATTGAGTAATGTTGAAAGCAATTAGTCATTAGTCAGATATAGTGTAGATACTTAAGTGTAATATAATATATTGTTTATAATGGATGATGGATATATTATACATATGAGTCATTGTACACATGTTATTAAGTTATTAAGAATTGCCATTTTAACTATATACATGCATAATATGTACCCTTTTAATTCGAAATTCTAAGAATATCTACATATAACTAATATTATCATGCACAGATTTGTTTATAAAGATGAAAATGATGTACTTTTTACTATTACATATTTACATTGTATCGGCATAAAAATCTACAATCTAGATTAGTCTATAGACTGTTTAAATGTATCATATTTTATCATTTGTCATTTGAATTTGACATTTTGCATGCATCATTTTATCATTTGGTAGGATACAATAACATTAAAGTGAATCAAACCGCAGAATACACAATTGAAATGCAGTAATAAATTAAATTGATATAGGATAGACACTAGATATATATGTATGTCAAAACGGCCCCCTTTTAAATTGAGATTTTTAAACATTTTTCGTCTCTTGGATTTATACGATATATGTGTATTTATCTATATATATGCAACGCTCTGGTTGAGCGGAAGTTACTAGTTTGTAAAATGAATACTGAATACAGTATGAATATTATTTTGTATATATTCTTATGACATCGTTGTCCATGTATATAATATAAGCACAGTATCTATTTTTAGTACACATGTACTGATTTGTCTGTCATATGTCATATATAGTTGTATATGTAGTTGTATCACTTTCATAACATATTATTATACATGTTAAAAGATTAGGAAAAGTGTTTGTTGAAGGTTCAAATGGTTGTCATTCTCTCTGTTTACAATAGAAAACTCAAGTGGTGTGTAGTGTATAGTATGTACTTATATGTATTTTTCAACACATGAAAGACTCCGATTATGATGTATTCATGAATACATCATCATCAGTGAATATATTGTTATACATTCTATTGGGTATATATAGTATATATATACATGCAGCTTCATTGTAGCAAATGTCCATCATACTTTATCCTATATTATGTATAAATGTAAAAAAGAGTCACCATCCTCATATCAATGTGCTTATGTATTGACATTACAATCAATACATACAATATTCATGAAACCAAAGTTGAATAATATCGAGCTGTCTAGTTCTATAATAGTTTATTTTTGTAGACATATAATAACAATACATATTATATAGTATAGCATTTCCGTTTTTTTCTTTCATATCAATTTGTCTGTCGAAATAGTGAATAATAAACATTTTTCTTTCTTTTTTTACTCAATCTCTCTTTATATATTATAAAAGGATATCCACCTTACCCACCAACCGGACTGGGAATGCCACAAGATATTGGATTTCAACCACCTCCTCCAGGGTAATTGTTTTTTTTTTATTTAATGATTTAAAAATCTATTCAGCAATAATTGAAAATTAAAAATAATGATAGAATATATAATTGATGCACATTGCATTGATAGCACATTGAGTCTAATTTTGTTATTAATATAATGTTGTCTTCATGTATTTTAGATATGCGTATCCTCCTCCTGCACAACCCTATCCTCCAGGTGGTGATTACAATTATGGTCAGTCACAACCACAACAACCACCGGGTTATTACCCTCCTGGTACAAAAATAATAATAACTCTACATATACGTATATCCAAAACTTTTATGTTGTCTAATAATATAATGTATTACGTATTCTCTAAAGAATTGTGTGAACTTTACATAGACATTTTCAAAATGTCACATGTCAAAATGTATGTCTAAAATAGTTTGTAACTTGTTGATTCTTCTTCTTCTTTTATACAGGCATGCCACCAAGTAATGTTATTAACCAACAACCAATGGCTGGACAAGGCAAGTGAATATGAACAGAATAATACAATATATAGTTCATTTTTATTGATCCTGAGTTTGATTGGCAACTATTTGGTGTATGTTATATTATGTCATCCATCATTTATATTTGAAAAGTATATTATTCTACACATTTGTTTTCATGATTTTTAAAAGGATTAGTCAAATACTTGCCAATCGACTAAATATTATAGTATACAGCAAATATATGAATTAATGCACAAAGTTCTTTCAGAATATAATATTTAAGAATAAGAAGAAATGCTTTCTTTTCTTGTACTCTATTTTGGGAAACATTCTAAAACTCTCTATAAAATCTTCTTTTTTACTTTCTGTACGTATATATTATATATATATGCACTGTTATTTTTATTCTTATGAAATTTATTATGCCTATATAAATTATAAATATTTAAAAGCTTCAATTCATATTATATGTATCAAAAATGCTTCCGAAAAAAAATCAGGTTATCCATTCTCTCCACCAATTTATCCACAAGGTGGTTTTGGGCAGCCTATTCAAATGCAACCGCAAGGTCTCATTAATGAAATAATTTAAGTAGCTATCGTAAAACATGCATGTGCGTGTGTGTGGTATCTTTAATATTTTCTGTCACTTTTATGTATTTGTGGATTTCACAAAAGAGTTAGTAGTAGACATTTTAGTATATTTCACTACATATTAGCTATAATTTAGTGAGTATTTTGTTATTTCTAGAGTCATATAGTATTATTTTCTTGTACCAAATGTATGAAACATTAATGGGGAAATGGAAAATATATTTTATATATACTGTTTCCTCCTACATACAGTCAATTTAGCACAAATAATTAAATTATTTAAATATTTTACAGGGTTCATTGGAGGTCATAATGTTCCCATTAATGTGCCACAAGGCCTGGAAGGATTAGCTATGGTAATTACACTGAATATGACTATTCTGGGTTTTTTTAAGAAATGAAAAATAAAAGATACCGTGTTATAATTACATTATAGATTATAAAGTTGTTTTGGTTTTTTATTTTATAATAGATTGACAGATTATTTGTGAAACAAAAAGTTGAACTTTTGGAAGCCTTTTTAGGATGTGAGACCAAAAATAAATACAAAATTAAGAATGCACAAGGCCAAGTAATGTTCAATGCTAAGGAAGACACTGATTGTTGTACACGAAATTGTTGTGGTCCATTACGCCCTTTTGACATCAAAATCAAGGATCATCAAGAAAGAGAAGTCATTCATTTATCACGGTGAGTAAAGATCTCGTCCTAATTTTATTGATGTTTGTGTCTTATTATGATGATAATATGATTTTTCATAAATGTCTCTTGTTTTTTTCTTCTCCCAATTAGTCCGTTTGCATGTAACAGCTGCTTGTGTCCATGTCTGTTACAATCGATTGAAGTTTTTGCCCCTCCTGGTCAGTTAGCTGGAACTGTAGAGCAACAGTGGAGCTTATGTAGTCCAGAATTTATTGTCAAAAATGCTAGTGGAGAGACAGTTCTTCGGATTACTGGACCTGTGTGTACTTATTCGATTTGTGGAGATGTTGAGTTTGAGGTAAAATACTAACAACTTCTTTTTGTTGTACAATAGTAAATAGCTATTGTTTCGTATACCTTTTATACCATTAATTACAATTCACAGTACATCATTGGAAAAGTAATTAATTTGTTTGTTTTTAATTTTTTACTCACAGATTTTGTCAAAAGATGGTTCAACTCAGGTAGGAAAGATCTCTAAACAGTGGTCTGGTCTCCTTCGTGAAGCTTTTACTGACGCTGACAATTTCGGTATGTATTATATATTATATATTATGTGTATATATACATACATCCATTATCATTCAACAATATGATTCGCAATTCTTGTACCTTGAGAAAAGTTTGATTTCAAACTGCTGTATTATTCTAAATATATTATGTAATTATTGTCCTTTTTTCTTTTACAGGTATTTCTTTCCCAGTGGATCTCGATGTTAAAATGAAAGCTGTTATGTTGGGTGCATGTTTCTTGATTGATTTCATGTTTTTTGAAAAGTCTGGTAACGAAGAGAATGACGGGATTGGGATGCTCTAAAAAAAACCTTTTTTGCTAATTTGTAAAGCTAAATGTTATAGGCACTTTAAGTATATATATATTATAGATGGGTTGTAGCTGAATGTTAAGATTTTTGTTTTACCTGAAGTAGACGATTTTACAATTAATAGAATAGAATGAGCATATACACGAGTAGATGATTTAAAGAGTTAAAATGTTGTATGTGCACAGACTATAACATTTGTTTCTTGAATGACTATATTTAACTTTCAAATCTCAATTCTATTGTACAGCTCAGTGTTTATGATGTGAAATCGTCTTCTTTATGTATGTGCACTATCTGAGGCTATGATTGCATGTTGAAAGCAAGTCTACTTTGAAACAGCTTCATATATAAACAGCTTTTCTACGGGTTTTTATTTGTAATAATTATCATTATTACATAATATATAATATCTAGTACCTAAATATATATAATATGTACATACAAATCTTATGAAAATTATATAAAATATGTTCTACAAATTACAAATATTAGATTTTTGCAACTCTATATATATATTTACGTGCAACAAAATGATTACGGCTTTTTGATGCGTCGCGTTGGACATTCGTAATGTTATTATACGGATAGTAAACATATATGTATATAAATACTTTTCAGTGTTTACTATATTATGTACATAATATAAAATGTTTGCTTTTCCTAAATTCCTCTATTTCTCTTTATTTATATTTTTCAAGTTTACTGATTTTGAAGGATTGATTTTTAAAAGCTATTCAACCGACGCGTATTTACAATTTAAACGAACAGTAACTATATTGTCTATTTTTTCATTGAATATAATAAAATACTATCTATCTGTTCGTATGAATTTTTGTACCAGCATGAATATAATATACCTAAAAAAGAACCTCAACAATTTTTTGTATAACAATAACTATACCCCAGTTTAATATAATGAATTAATAATCAATGTGTCTGTATCGATATAGTCTACACATTACACATACTTTTAATTCGTATTTCGTATATTAGTATTGTAATTAACCATTTTTTAAAAGTAATTTCAAGTATAAGATGAGTAATTTTATGCGCTTAGAGTATTACATGTATGTATAGCGTCTGACAAATAATTATTGTAAATATTTACAAAGTCACGCGTTTTTTATTGGTTTTTCTCACTTTGAGCCGAAATACTATAATATAAACTTTTGCCTTCGTCGTAAAATATTAATACGCTGAGTGCTATATTGTGGAAAAAAGGACTGTATAACCAAGAGCAGCCGGCTTAATCATGAAATATATATATATATCTATATTATTGTTATTACCTATACTAATAATTATTATTATTACTGACTTCTGTAATTAAAGGCAAGCTATGTACTTAATATATTCAGAAAGTAATAATCTTGTGGAACATTATTCATTATTCATCGTATATAATATATATATTATATGTATGCATGTTTCATATTATGCTCATTTTAAAACTGGAAAAACTGTTGTCATTTTTATCCATCTACAGAAAAAAACTGATTAGCATTTAGCATACATCAAAGGTTTGCATTTTCAATGTATTTTTTATAAAAATTTATACAATTTATTTTCTTGAATATACACATACATAGTAAATATTACATATTACAATACATTAGGACATAACACAATAATGGCAGTGATAAATGATGTACATACATATATACACATGTGTGTGATTTACATAACATTTTTTTGTATAGACACGGAAATTTTACGAATGACAACAAAACAATAATTTATTATATCTATGCAAAAAGTAATATCGTATACATATAGAGAGTAAATACATGTATATATATTATTATATATATACATTGCATATCCTGTAATGCACAAACAGATTACAACATTTTTGATCAAAAAGAGGAACAAATCAAAAATATATATAATGGACACTTCAAAAAGTCAACACACATTCAGACAGACATAGATAATATATGTGGAGCATTTTGCATAATATTTATGTATTATATTATGTACACTCTATTAAAACTTTTAATAACTATGTAATATATTATTGTAGTATATGATTTTATATTATAAATTATAATATACAAATTTAAAAACGTACAATTTACAAGGTTTTACAACAATATTATGGAAAAAGTTATACATGTTTTGCTTTCACTCGTACAGTTTTCTCATTCTTACTTATTCTTACATTATACTTACTACTTACTTTTTTATACTAACATACATACAAAAATCGTGACACAGTTATACATATACTTTTTTTTTGTTTACATGTATTTTTACTATCGAGACTATCTACAAAGTAGAAAGAGAAAGTGAACAGGTGAAAGGTGAGAGAGAGGCACGCGGCAGTGAAAGTAAAGTTTTTTGCATAAAACATTTTTGCATAAGTATACAGTATACATACCATATGTAGTAACACTTTATACATAATATTTAAAGTGTGCATGTGTCTCTAACGAAATAGTAATAAAAAGTATAAGACTGAAAGATTGAAAAGCGTTTTGTATATATATTATATCCTCTATTTAAAATTACCTATAGATTAATTAGTACATGTATTAAGCTCGATTTTATATATTTTATGAAAGTTTTAGACTTTTGCATAAGATTTTTATAAAGTAGTATAATATTATACAGTTTTACTAACATTGAATATGTATGTAGCACCACAGAAAACATGAAGAATTTTACAAGTGAAAAAAAAACACAATTATTGGATTTTTTTTACACACACAGTTTTTTACACATGATATAATATATACATATAGTATACATGTATTATATTTATATTTATATAGTTTTAAATGTTATTAAGTGGTTTATATGTTATGTGCATATTTTAGTATTTCATATTTATTTATTTATCTAGTTTTTAAAGATGGATGAAAAAAATGAGCTATTGTATACTTATAATAAATTGAAATTATATCATTATTGATAAATAATTATTGTAGACCGTTATTTTTATAATAATATGTTCTAGTTTAATATTATAATATTTTATTTAAATTAAATGATTTTGTTATGACTATGAGGTCTTCATGCATACTTGACACCGTGAGATTCTCTGTCTTAGGTTACCACTCTTTAGTGTTTCACTTCGAGGTCTCTGAAATTGGTCTGGATCTTCAATTGTCGCGAGCCAGAACGAGTATTTATTAGCAAAGTAATGACAAGTTCCTGTGTGGATTTAAAAAAAAAAAGTTTTATTTGAAGTTCCAAAAAGAACAAGGCAAATTAACAAATATCAGTAGTTTTTCTTACGGAAAACTAATGTAGTACGAGTAATATAGAAGATTTAAAAACTTACCCCTTGCACCATTACATTCGATGAATGGTGTTGCTCTAAAGTTTTCAAGGCAAGAACCAGGGCTAGCTAAAGATTGACCGCCACCCTCTGCTCCTGCTGCCGTGTACTGTATTGAAACAAGGAGACACACATAATTTTTTTTAAAACACTGCATGAGCACATTTAATATTATGATTTATGTTATGCTACGTACACGAATAATAATTTTGTGAAACTTTCACTTTTACAAAACTTTCACTCAACCTTTCCAATGTACAACGAGTACAAAAATTGCAATGATGCAAAATGTACAAAATAGGAATTTTGAAAAGCTTACCATGACGAAACTGTAACCCATCCAAAGACTACTCCAGCCATCAGGACATCTAGGAATGTCTTTAGATTGACTGTGTACTGCAATGACGTTGGTGGGTGCTTCACACACAGTACATCTGGAAATATGTGCTCTAATGGCATCTTCTGATACCGGCATCATAGGTATAGCTCCATTAGTGGATAACCAGTAGGATTTATCATTTCGACTGGCATAATTACAAACATTATTAATGTCACAGAAGAGGAAGGGCATGGTATTGAACCGTTGAATACATGATCCAGCAAAACCCAAATCCTGGTGATGAGCCTTTTCATTCCCTTCAATGTACAATAAACTGTACCCGTCCCAAAGTTTTCTAAGTCCTTGTGGACAGTCCAGGACACTGACGGATTGACTGTGACGTACTAACAAAGTTCCAGATAAGTAATCTCCCATTTCTTGACAGGATGGTCCTTGTAAACCTTTAGGTCCGGGTAAACCAGGGGTTCCTGGGAAACCTGGTTGTCCTTCAAATCCAACATCTCCTCTTAGTCCAGGAGGTCCTTCTCGTCCTGGTGGACCACGTTGTCCTTGTAATCCGGGTTCTCCTTTCGTTCCAGCTGGTCCAACAAGTCCGAAATCCCCACGTTCACCCTTTGTTCCTCTTTGTCCAGGGGGACCATCTCTTCCAGGTAAACCTGGTGATCCTGGGATTCCTCTATCACCACGTTCTCCAGGTGGTCCCATTGGTCCAGAATCTCCAGTAAGACCAGCAAGTCCAGGTAGACCCGGTAATCCTGGTTCTCCTTTCATTCCAGTAATTCCAGGGAAACCTTCAACTCCTGGTGGTCCAGGAGGCCCTTGTAATCCCTTTTCTCCTTTAGCTGTCAACGATGATATGCCAGGGCTTCCAGGTCGTCCTCTATCTCCTTTCAATCCATCAAACCCAGGTCTTCCAGCTGGACCTGGAGGTCCAGCGGAACCACGATCTCCCTTTTCTCCCATTAGTCCTAAAGGACAAAAATAAATGATATCATATTATATCAAACAAAAAAGTACAATGATTGTGTAGTTTACTTTCTTTTTTCTTATAACTAAACTTATAAATAAATAAACTTATAAATATTACCAGATAGACCAAGGTCTCCTTTAAAACCAGGGGCACCAGCTGGACCAGGAGGTCCTCTTTCACCAAAAACAGCTGGTCCAGGTTCTCCTTTTCCTCCTTTTTCTCCAGGGAAACCGGGTAATCCTGGAGACCCAACAAGACCCCTTTCTCCCTTAAAACCATCACCACCTGGTTGTCCAGAATTTCCTTTTTCTCCTCTTGGACCTGTTAAACCTTGTATTCCAGGGAAACCAACATCTCCCTTTTCTCCTGGAATTCCATCCACACATGGTACTCCAGGGGCACCAGGTAAACCTTGTTTTTATATTAAGAATTGGGAAGAAGAAAAATATATCAATTATCAATAATCAATAATGTCATATTTTGTTCTCCAACTTTTATGTTGAAAAGTCATTCATTATATTTTATATTATGTATACCTTCTAAACCACGATCTCCTTTTGGTCCAATAAAACCAGGAAGTCCGTCATTTCCTTTTGGTCCAAAAGGACCTTGAATTCCAATTGGTCCAAATGGTCCTCGTTCTCCCTTGTCTCCTTGTGGTCCAGGTAATCCATCCATACCAGGAGATCCAGGTGCACCTGGGAGTCCTCTAGGTCCTGTAAAACCCTTAGGTCCATCTAAGCCAGCAAAACCACCATCACCCTTCGGTCCAGGGAATCCAGGAAGACCAGCCGCTCCAGGTTCACCAGATAATCCTGATTCTCCCTTAGGTCCATCAAATCCAGCTTGACCTGGTGGTCCACGTGGTCCAGAAATTCCGGGTGGTCCTAAAGGTCCAGGTAATCCTGGTGGTCCTCTTTATTATTAGGGATTTAGAAAGAAACAAAACATGGATGAAATTATTTAAATTATTCAGATTAATAGAATGACGTATTAGATAGTAAGTTTTATATATAATGAATGAGAGCAATTCAAACAAAACATCATAATATATCGTAATATACCTTAAACCTTCCAACCCAGCAACTCCCTTATCTCCTTTATCACCAGGGAATCCAGGTGGTCCTTGCAGTCCAGGTGCACCAGGTCTTCCAGGCATACCAATAATTCCTGATTCTCCCTTATCTCCTTGACCTCCCATTGGTCCAGGTGGTCCAACTCCTGGGATTCCCGCTTCCTGAAATCAAAAAAAAAGAAAGACATTACATTGTATTTTAAGAAAAGTCAAAATTCATATGTGTGTAGTTTCAAAAAAAAAGAGGAAGAAAAACAAAAAACACTCACTCCTTTAGATCCAGATAATCCAGGTCTTCCTGGTGATCCGGGTCTTCCAGCTTCTCCAACATCTCCAGGGAAACCCATTGGACCTGCCTCTCCTTTGTCACCGCGAGGTCCGGGTAAACCACGTGGTCCAGATGGTCCAGGTGCTCCTGAATCTCCCTTAAATCCTGGTAGACCAGGTTGACCGGGACGACCAAGGTTACCTTTTGGTCCTGAATCTCCTTTGTCACCGGATTGTCCAGGTTGTCCTGGATTTCCTTTAGCTCCTTTTAGTAGTGGTAAAGGTGAGTTACCTGAAAAAAGGGGACATGAATTTATTACGTGTTTCATTTTCATGTTGATAAGATATTATGTATATACAAAAGAAGACACATTTGTGATTATGGACCGTCATTTGTTTTTTTTTGGAAGCTATATATTTTATTAAATTTCATTAAAATACTTACACGTTCCAGATTCTCCTTTTGGTCCTCTTAGACCAGCATCTCCTTTTCCACCTCTGTCACCATCTCTTCCATCAAATCCACGCAAACCTTTGAGACTTTCTCCTTTTTCTCCATTCAAACCCGGAAGGCCAGGACGTCCAGGGACACCTAAGTATTATTATATGTAGTGATTCCAAAACAAAAGAAATTTGAGTTATGATATGTTTTAGTTCTCAAAACAAAATTTGAAATGAGGTGAATGTGTATACACTATACACATTCATGTATATAAGTCATATACGTATAAAAATAAATTTACCATCAAGTCCAGGTTGACCTCTATCTCCCTTGCCTCCAGGCAAACCTGGGAAAAAAATAAAAAGAAAGTTACAATCATTACATACATAATATGTTCAATTGAATAAACTAAATTGATTTTTACACCATTGTTTTGGTTTAATATCCTAGAATGTAGAATAATTAAATAAAAGTGCGTAGTTTAACTGACCACTTAAACCAGCTGGTCCATAATTTCCTTTTTGTCCTTCAGATCCAGGTGGTCCAGGATAACCAGGTCTACCTTCTTCTCCTCTTTCACCTTTAGGTCCGGGAGGTCCCTCAATAACTGGGGCAATTGCATCTTTTCCTTTATCACCCTTGGGTCCAGGACTACCCATAATCCCTGGTGCTCCGTTCAAACCAGGTGGTCCTTGTAGTCCTGGTAATCCATCTTCCCCTCTTTCTCCACCATAACCTCTTTCACCAGGTGGTCCACGAGGTCCGATTAATCCAGGTGTACCAGGAAGACCACGATCTCCTTTCATACCGGGTTGACCAGGTCGACAGTCTGCACATGCTCCACCATGTTCTCCTTTTTGTCCCTCTGGTCCCGGTATACCAGGACGTCCGGGTAGACCATCTCTACCAGAAGCCCCTTTAGGTCCTGTAGGTCCCGATGGACCTGGTGTTCCTTCTTGTGAGTCACCTGGTGCACCTCTATTACCTGGATAGCCAGATTCTCCTTTTTGCCCAGGATATCCATCTCGTCCAGGCGGTCCATCCATACCTATGAAGAAGGGGGAAAAGGTACAGGTTTAAATTATGAGTATTATAATATATAGATGTGGCGGTACAAAAATTCCTTCGGTCCAGTATGTATGTACATATATATAATATGTACATAAATATGAAATTCATTGTTTGATACCTTTAGGTCCTACAATCGATAATCCTTTTTCTCCTTGTCGTCCCATTGGACCTGGAGGACCAAATTGACCAGGCATACCAGGTGGACCTCTTTCTCCAGGAACACCTAAAAGACCATCTTCTCCTTTTGATCCTTTAAAACCTGGTTGACCTTCCAGACCGTCTCGTCCAGGTATCCCAAGACCACCTGTCAAAAAGTAAGTATAATAATCATAATATTGTAACTATATTTTAAAACATTTTAATACACGATAATAAAAGAAGAAGAAGATTGACTTGATTTTTTTCCTCAATAGTTTGCAGGGCACACTTATATATATATCTTTAAAACAATATACCTTTAGGGCCAATAGCTCCTGGAGGTCCAGGATATCCAGGTATACCATCCTCTCCTTTGGGACCTGATACACCAGGATAACCACGTGGTCCCGGAGGACCTGTAGGTCCCGCGAGTCCTTTCAAGCAACCAGGAGGACCTTGTTGTCCAGGGATCCCTTGAAAACCTTTGTCTCCATCTCTACCAGATTCTCCTTTTTGACCTTTCAAACCAGCAAGTCCAGGTAGTCCACCTTCACCTCTATCTCCCTTTTGTCCGGATGGACCAACTGGTCCAGGATAACCATCTCTACCACGTGGTCCTGCAGGTCCATATAAACCTTTTTCACCTTTCATTCCAAGACCTCCTGGCATTCCAGGTAAACCACTTGAACCTGGCAGTCCAGGTGGACCTGAGTTCCCTGTGTCACCCTATATTAGTTTTTTCATAAGACAGAACAATATAATAGAAAAGTCATTGTGTAAACATGTGTAAGAAAGAAAAACGTTTTGGTTAAAACAAATGAATTTTTAACAGTACGTTGTTCGTGTATTTAAATGCATATATAAAATATGTATATACCCGTTCTCCTTTCATTCCCATGTCTCCTTTAGGTCCTACAAATTCGGTCTGATTTTGATTTTGTTCTGAAGGGGGAAGATTATTTCCCGGTGGACCAGGTGGACCTCGATTACCTATCATTAAATGGAATCAAAGTATTAAATACCTCGTCAGCCTCACTATTTACTCTCTGTATTTTGTATTACATTGAACCTTTTACTCAAGTATCTCAAAGAAAAGAATAAAAATATTAATTATTATTTTTGAAAATACCTTTTTCTCCTTGATCTCCCTTTCCTCCCACACTTCAAATGACATACATAAACAAAGAATAAATTGATCCCATTAGGTTCTTTTTTTTTAATAGTTTTTGAACATTTACCATTGTATACTGTGATGTCCGATGGACTTTATTTTGACAACATCAAATTTTGTAATTTCAACAACATGCCATCAAGTATTATGAATTACATAATATTATATGAATGAAAAACTTACAATGCGAGTCCCATTTCTCCTTTTAATCCCTTATCACCGGGAAAACCTCGTTCTCCAGGTAAACCACCATCTCCAATGTTTCCTTTGGGTCCGTCCTGTCCCGGCGTACCTTTGTGTTGTATTTTGTATAGATAAAAAAATAGCATTCAGAATAAATTAATGAACATAAAAAATAAATAAAAGAACCCTTTTTTTCTGCATTATATTTTCAATTTTCCATTAACTTAGTAGTAATATAACTTTGTGCTTTTTTGCTTACCTGGGGGTCCGATTGGACCAGGCAATCCATTTAAACCGGGTTCTCCTTTTTGTCCTTTACCTCCGGGTCGTGCAAATGCCGGTTCTCCTTTCATACCCTTTTCTCCAGAAACTCCAGGATAACCTCGTGGGCCGGAAGTTCCCGGTACTCCAGGATTTCCAGGATATCCCTAAATTGTATTATTCGGGTTTACTTTATTTTTTACTTTTATGTTTAAAATCATTCCTATCTACCATCTGCTGTAAACTTTATCAACTTCATAACCATTTTAAAATTCATAGAATAACTGATGACATCAATATTGATATGTTACTCACATCCGTTCCATTACAACCATCTGCTCCAGGAAGTCCACTTGGTCCTGTCATCAATCAATCAATTTTGTAAAAAAAAATGTTCAGGTTCCCCATTTTTCATTTTCCAATATTTTTTACAGATGTAAAACAGGTGAAATTTACAGTTAATTAACACATGAGAAACTCACCTTGTAATCCTTGTAATCCTGGAATACCAGGAATACCTGGAAATCCAGGCATTCCCATTTTACCACGATCTCCTTTTGGTCCTCTTAAACCTTGTAAACCGGAATCTCCACGGTCTCCCTTTGAACCCGGAAGACCTTTGATAATAATGTGAAACCAAAAAAACAATATCAGTAATCAGTACATACATGCTACACGCACAATGTACAAGAAGTAAAAGCAAAACAAACTTTCACCAGTTCAAACTTCTCATTTCATTGTTAACACAGATTTAAAAAATACATGATAATGAAAAATTATTCTTAGGGTAGAAATAATAGATATACCTTCCATTCCAGGAAAACCCTGTTGACCCTTAGGACCTTAAAAATAAAGAATTAAAAATTCTTCTCAAATATTGAAAACTACATTCAGAATACTTATAACATGAGACATACACACCACACATATGATCTATCATGAAGATTAAAGATTGAAAAAATGCTCTAAAAAAAGTACCTTGTGGACCAGTTAAACCGGGTGGACCCTTGAAAAAGAACAGAAAATTCAATCAACTATTAATTTCTTCATTTTTTGAGCAATTATTATCATAGAAGTTTATCATTCTTCATTGCTCATTCTATATTGCGAGTTGAGAGGCTTTGGAATTTGGAGTACTGTAGACTTGCAAAGATAAACTTATTCTATTTTCATTTATCATTTAAACGTTTTCAAGGTATAAAATTCCAAGAATTTGTAAAGAAATCCCTGTTTTTGTAATAAAATACCACATGAACTGCTCATTTTTTTCAGTGACTTTTGCTCTGCATATTTCTAATAGGTAAAATACATGCACAATGTACATTAGACCGTTGCATTTTTACAACTTTGTTGAAAATCCGAAGTGCCACCCCGTCAAATCGTTCCTTTTGGTGTAGAAACCAACCTCTGAAAAAATCAGCTCATTAAAATTAGTTTTAGAGGTCGCTCAATTGACCCAAAGTTCACCATGTATTTTAAAT
>JABASP010001101.1:0-34501 GCA_019776565.1 Sminthurinus signatus | reverse complement strand
TTTTTTGGCCCTATCTACTGCAGACTGTAGACGGAAACAATAATACACAAAAGACAATAATAGTAATTTTGGACTATACAGTATACAGTATACAGCATATAGTGCTACTGAAAGGATGTAGAATGTAGAAAGGATGTACACAAAACACAGAGTCCAATTTAATTCGGTCTTTTGGCGACAGACAAAGACATTGCGTTTACGAGGAACCAAGGAAAAACAAGTAAAGAATCTCATTGCACTGAAGGAACAACGAACAACGAGCTGCACTGCAATTCCCATCCCTTATGTTGACTGCCTGGCTCCTGGCTGCAGGATGACTCTTTGACTGTTTATGAACTTGAACTCTTCCAAATCCACATGGATCATATGTCATATGTAGATACCGAATACGAATACGAATGCACAATACATATTGTACTTTCTATTATAGTCACAGTTACGTGTTTTGTATAAACTTTTCTACATTTACGTGAATACTGAATACGTGACGCTCCCGCTTCTCGTCAAAATGGTATGAGAAAGAAATTCATTCATTTTCATTGGTGTGTATTGTGCATTGTGTATAGTGTGTGTTTTTCACATATGGGTACGCATATTCATAATACGACAATGACATACACAACATACGAACCATCATTACATTTATTTAGGAATGAGGATGATGTAGGGGTTTTCTCTTCCTCTTTCTCCTGTGGAACAAACTAACAGATTTAAAACTAAATCTGTTGAGACTAGAGAATAAAGTCAAAGTCAAAGAGTTGAAATGAGTAGGTTGACTTTGTTAGTTTATCTATCTTTAACTTTCATACATCCAAATTCCAAATTCCACGTAATCTCAAGCACACAAAAGACAAAACGACGAGCTACGAGCAACGAGTTACGAGGTACGAGCTAAGCTAAAGCAACAATATTAGAGTGTCACACCAAGGAACCATCCAACCATATTTATTTACATAACCATCCTACACCCCACATCCCACACACATAATACATAATACATGGTACATGAATCTTTATTCAAAGTTCATTCATACACGATACAATTGTCCAAAATCCCAGATATAAACTACAAATGTACACATATAAAGTTACACATACTATTATTTGATATTCACCATAAACTAATACTTTTCATTTTCCATTCTATCTATCCTGCGGATTGTAAATATTTATTCAAGTTTATACAAATCAACCTTTTCTACTCCTCTCCTTTTCTCTACTTCAATAACAACATGAACAGGATATCATAATAAATAAATGGTAGATTTTCAATCCTCTTGATTCAAAACAACTCACACTTAACCATTCACCACGTTTGTTTGTTTTTCCTACAAAATAATCACAACCTTTTGGGAACACCACGATCCACGATACAATGAAAAATTTAATAATTAATAATTCTACATTTTACATGTTTGTTTGGAATCATTATTCGCCTTTTCATCAATTTTTACCATGTGAAATACCTACACATAATTATAAAAGCCTATTCACTTCTTTTTACACTGCTCACTGCTCACATCATGCCACACAACACACTACCTATTTGTGCTTTGTACTCATTCAAAACTCAAACTTTTAAGCTATAAAAATACAACATGTTTCCCATTACAAAAGAAGATAGAAAAGATCATAAATTTCCATTACTCGTGTTATTATTATTTCAACTAAGAGAGTATGAGAGTGAAATAATATGTCAATTTTATTGACATGAATAGAGAAGAAAATGTGTCTAGTGTCTAGTGTCTAGAATGTAGTGGATGCATGAAGGATGGAAAGGGAAAGAGACACCTTGATTCAATTTTCCTGATTGTCATTAGTGTTACAATGTTGTTACAAGCTACAAGCAAAGTGTACAACTAGTAGAAGAAGACGGAAAAGAAAAGACAAGACATGAGAAAGAGAGAAAGAAATGGAAGAAGAAAATGATGACGACGAACGATGATGAACAATGAACAACTACGTATTATGTACTAATGTAATGATGGAAGTGAAAGAAGAAGAGCATGGAAAAATAATGAAATAAAACGAGTTCTTTATAATATACATGAAATCATCTCAAGCTCACTCCAGAAACATGGACTCAACACTGAACACGTACAATGTACAAAGTACAACGTACAAGTTGCTTGTAGGTTGAGGACAGAGCAAAATAGAACACAACAGAGAAAATATGAGCAAAGACATGCACATGAACAAGAGCGGGAAGAGCAGAACAGAGAAACACAACCACCAACCTGTATTTTCATCGTGCCTCTCCTAATTTCCCGTCGAGTTCCACATATTACACAGACACAATCAAGTACATATTGACACGTCCAAGTAACCACAAAAGTTTGAGGCTATGCACTCTACACTCTAGAATCCAGTACTTTACTCTCTCTACTTTCTCTTGTCTTTCAACTGTATAATAATAATAATACTAATAATAATAGTAATATCCACTCTCAAGCTAAGCATAACCCTAACTTTGTGCCTCCTTTCCTCTTGTATGATTATTAGTAAGTTTCTTGACGTCTCCACTCCCCACTAAATCATTCAAGTCATGTATGCTGTATGTTGAATTCATATGCATGTATAATGTATAATGTATAATGTATAAAGTATAGGCTAACCGCAAACTTTACTTTACTTTCCTTGTCTTGTCTCTCACACACAGAAATAGAGTAAACACACAATTCTACTCTCAGTCCCAGTTCCCAGTCTATATAAAAACGATTATATTCCATTCAAACATCTTGAATCTTGAATTTAGAAGGAAAAAACTTTTCTTTCTTTTTTTTAAAAAAAAATCTACCTATTGAAATTGAAATCCAGTGGAGCTTAAATAATCCTCACTAATTTTCGACCAATTTAATATTCACATGCACACAAGTTCCAATTTTTCTTTTCTGGCCCTGTACTTTTACTCTATATGATATATCATACATCATACATAATACATAATACATGTGGATTTTGGTTTTTTGAACATGGTTCCCTCTGGGGTTTCTAATTTTTTAAAAACCTTAAGCTCAGAGTTTTCCCCTCAACATGTAAGTTGTACAATGCACATATGTGGATTTCCTTGACATGCGTTAAGAAAAAGCAGAAGAAAAAGTTTTTCAACTTTTCAAAGTTCAAACAGAAAACAGAAGAGAGAAAAGATATTGCAATTTTATGAAAAGGAGGGTAGGTATTTTTGTTGACAAGAAATTTGTCAACTTTCCATACTTTCTCGATAGTTTCTAGTGTCTAGTGCCTAGTGGGGACCAAGAATAAATGGTAGACAGAGACAAAACTCGGAATTCACAGGTAGTTGTATTCCCATTGAACATTGAACGCTTCATCATTTAGGGATATCGAATTGTCAGTTGTATGAAATACAGATATATGTGGGAGAGAGTGGATATCCTATACAAGAAATGATAAAAATAAGTAAGAGTTTTCACAGGAGTGGGAGTGTAAGCGTATTAGTTGATAGTGATACTCGTGTTGATACCAAAAGATGGGACACAAGTACAAAACCACAAGCATCTAGTCACAATAATAATAATAATAATAATACTATGTACTTGTAAAGATAGTTACATTTGTATACATCTACAAATGTGCATCGGGCATAGTGCACACAATGCATGGAAATCTAGTACATGTTTACATGTTTGTATGCAGATATACTGATACTGATAATGCTCTAGCCTACACTCGAAAGTTTACACTCTCCATTCTACGTTCTACACTCTACACTCACGTTCAAAAGGTCTCATAGTGAGCTTTATTTTTATCTCCATCAACAGCATCGTAAAAATTTTCCCATTTTCTATGTGGTTTGCGACTCCTTCGCATAAATCACCATAATCACCTACGACTACATGTATACATGTACACATGTACACACGAGTAAGAGTGTGTACCTCTTTCAATTTCCGTAAATTTTACTTCACATCAACTTTCTCTATACTTTTTTTTCGTTTTTTCCTCTCTCTCTCTCTCTACCCTTCTTTTCTTCTTTCTCTCCTTTCCATCAACATTCGTTTTCCTACTCAGCGCACATAGAGAACAGCTTATGAAATCATGTGTACTGAACCGAATCCACTTACATATCTCCATTTCATAAGAATTCCATTTCATTCTCAATTTTTATTCCCAGCTTTTTTTCCCTTCCTCTTATTATTGTACCATCATACACCAACCAAACTACCAAGAACCAAAGAACCAAGAACCAAGGAACCACCAACCACCAAGGCATCTCACCAAACAACCAGCTAGAGGAGTCTCTGAAGAATAAAAACTCTCACATAAACAGTCACTATATGGAAAACTCCCTTCCTCTCTTCCCCGAAAAAAAAATGAAAAAGAAACGATGAGAAAAATAGAAGAAGAAGCTATTTGAATTGAACCCGTCACTATATTCACCATATACTTTCTCCTCTTACTCTTTATCCATGACAATCATCTCTATATTTTGAAATTTATTTGATTCTTGTTCATCTTCTTTCCCTGACAAGATACAAATACAAAACAGAGCTCAATACAACATACAACACAATACTACATGATCCATGATACTCGGAAAGTTGCAAAAAAATACGCTTACAAAAACAACAGCAACAACATCAAGTAGTTCATTTTCATTTCTACTTTCAAATGCAGTCTACACTGTACAATGTACAATGTTTTGAAAAGGACTCAAAATTGCCAGAAAAAAAATTATAGATGCAAATAAAATGCTCAAATAACAACCTATGAAAAATGTGTGTTGAGGAAAATTGTGAAAAAATACTTAATAAAATACGAAGTAGCACGAAAAAAAAACTAAACAAAAACAAACTAGTCTATGTTATAAAGTGAAATAAAACTACATTATTTTTTTTACTGTTTACTACCTTTCCTTAAATACATTTAAAACAATTTGACATTTACCCTCACTTTCCTTCTTCATTTTCATCCTCTGCCTGTGTTTCTCTGTCTCTGTAATTCTGGGTGTCTCATTTGTTATTCAGAAGCATTTTGTATTTATAGATGTGAGACTTTTACATCTATCTTTATATGAATACACATTGACTTTGTAGTTTGTAGTTTGGAGTTTGTGGCACAGAGACTTTGTCTTACAGTTAGACCATGAAGCTGGTGCCATGTGTCTCCTCACACAATCATAAATGTAGAGAGTAGAGAGAAGCAAGAAGAAGGGGAATTTTATTCCTCTTTTATAGTGTCGTATATAGACCTAAAAGGCACAAATTAGAAACAAATTTTCCAAAGACAAACTACCTCACTTCATCTTAGACTGTAGACTGTAGAGACATAAACCCGAGTTCCCCATTTTATATAGCGATATAAACCCGTCACATCCGTTCACAGTTTCTACCTTCAACATTCAACATTGGATTCTTCAACACTTTCAATAAAACTCTATAAATGAAAAAAATTCTATTCTATTGTATTGCACAAAGAAGAAATAAAACTGGATGTAAATTTCAAATGTCTAGAATTTAGATGCAAAAGTTCTAAATGCATGAAAAAATACAATATATTGAGCCATCATTTTGATCAACACGTAAAAGTAAATTTGGAGACGAGTTTCAATTTCATTGTCCCTTGTCAAAAGAATGCCAAATGCCAAAGTATTAAAATATAATGGAAATACCAGTAAAAACGCAATCGTATTCGTAATCATGGTATTAAAAAAGATAAAAATAATAATAATATAGAATGTGAAATTGTTTCTTACCTCCAACACTTGCTTCATAGGCAACACCCACGGCACATATGCTGTTATTAGCTTCCGCAGCTACTTCACCAGCACAGCGTGTTCCATGTCGATTACTGTCTGTCAAGTCATATGTAGGCATTGGGTCCATATCCAAAGAATTCACATCAAAGCTCGCCATGGGATCCTGAAACAAATACAAAAAAAAGAAGAAACATCAGTAAGTATTTGAGTATGATACATCCCATACTAATACATTTGTAGATATGACATTGTGTAAATACACACACAGAAAAAACAGAAGAAAAATATACAACAAACTCTCCACTTAAAATACAAGTTAGAAAGGATGAGGAAGAAGCATTAGGAAAAAAGAGGAGAGGCGGAAAGAGGAAGGAGATGATGACAAGGATGACGAGGGTAAAAGCATTTCCCGTAATGTAGTTCTTTGCATAATGTCTTCATCTTCTTCTTCATCGAGGCATTCGCAAGACTCAATTCTGAGGGGGAGTCAAACTTGAAACATCAAGCATCAAGTACATATTACTTTAAGTGTCCAACGTCCGACCAACTCAACATTCAACCTAACGGACCGACGACCAGCACATCTACATTTACATCTACATTGACCATTAAGCGGGACTCTTGTTATTTCCCTCTATTCCCTACTTTTTATTTCAAGTTTTGGACAGGCCGGTCAAAACTTTATGTTCATCCTTCGTCGCTCAGAGTCAAGCAGGAATTGGTTATTTCACTCTCATTCACTCAATTTTCTCTCACATCATGGACCATCCTCATTCTCATCCTCATCGTCTTAGATCCCATTCCACCGTTTCACACAGTGGCAACTCACTTATTACTTGTACATGAAACACTCTTCTTCTTTTCTACCGCTGTCAAACGGTTTCTCATGACTCTACTTTTTACTTTCTTTCTACTTTTCTTAACAGATCCAAAAGAAAGTACACAAGTCAAGCATCAAGTCCAAGTGAAAATGTTTCCTTCTCTACTAATAAAATCTATCCGTCCAGTCATCCGTCCAATATACACATACATGTACAATACATACACAGTATACAGTTTCATTTTGACTTCTTTTGGTCATAGTCTTCCAAGCTCCATGTTTCACCATGTCCCATTCACCCACGCTTCAAAGAATACAAATCTATACATTTTCCACTGTACATTGTACATGTATTTTTATCTTCTTTATGCAACACTCCATGATAGCTATAGAAAAAACACCTACACCTACAACTACATATGCGTAGCCTGATACTCTCCCGGTTTCTCTATCCGGTAAGCTACAAGTAGGATTCAAGTATAAAAAATAAGAGCTGACTTTATCTTCCCATCTTCCTCTTTCTTTGAGCTTTTCAATACATACTACAATACTACACGTTGAAAAAAGGTGAGGCAGGGAAATACCAGAGACCACTTGTTTCCACTGCTATTTCAAATCCAAACTGCCCTAACAGACCTCTCGTAAAATACTCATGTGTATAATATTCCTATATACAGAGTAGAGAACCAGCACAGTGTACAGTGTGTGTGAGTAAAGTCGGCTAAATTTACCATCAACCATCAAAAATCAAAAGGCTCCACATAAGAATGAAGAACTGTGTACTTTGCACCTAGTTTGGACTTTGAAATTTAGACATTTCTTCAGACTTGAGACGATTCTCTCTACATTTTGTTTGTAGCATTCTCTAAGATTGTATACTCTGGACGGTGTAAATATGATAATGTCAGAATCAAGAATGAAACATCCCTGGAAGAGCGGACTATAAAATCATGATATTCGACAAATTATGCTCCATCTTCACATTTTACAGATTCACATAAAAGCGACCAAATCGACGATTCTTTCCCTTCCGAATGATTGTATTGCAACTTTTCAACACCATTTCTTTCTGCTTCCGTACTCCAAACTTCATATTTTTGAGCTGTGAGTTTATATATCCTACAATTTTATTTCACCACCCTCCAATATATATATAATGCACATCGTACATATGTGGTGTGTGTATTATTGTTTTTCTTACTCTTCCTGCTCTTCCCTCTCACTCTTCATCACAACTTCCTCAAGAAATAAAGAACAAAAGTACAGAGTATGGTGTGAGTGGTTGAAGGAGAGTTGAGCTGTTTCTCCGAGAAAAAAAAATCAAAATCAACTGTCAAGTCTGACACGGTCTGTTCTGTTCAGAGAAAGCTTACATCTCCACACGCACAACCACAGCACACGCAAACACACACACACATTTGTAATGTGTATATGACCGGATAAGAAAAGAATATGAGATACATAATAATAATAATAATAAGAGTAGTACTTTTGCTCATATCCCATTCTATCACGATTCTATAGAGATGACTTGAGTTATATAATAGAATATTGCACAGTTTCGTATGTGGAATGTTGTGAGCTCACATAATATAATATAGTATAAAATTATATAATATTGTTATAGTTATAGTTATGTTATAGTGTATGATGATGTTACACAGTATACATTATACATGTGTACGAGTATGCTCTTTATATACAGAAGACTACTGACAATAATCTTACTCAAATAAAGATTTCACTCCCAGAAACTGTACAACCCGAGACTAGATTCTAGTTTCTAGTTTCTCTTTTTCGCATACAAACTACAGTTTTACCATAGGATTATTTTAATCAAATCTCTTCAAACTAGAGAGTTGAGACAGACAAAGATGACGACAAAAGGCAAAACACTAGAAAAGTTTTCCACACTATACACTATACATACTACATACACTCTACGTTCTATAGCCACACGCATTTGTACTTTGTACAATAGTTCCACAAACCCAGACTCACTAGTGTACTCTATACTCTGCACTCACTACTTTCTAATACTGACAGACATGAAATCAAAAGAAAGTTTTTACAATTGAAAGACATTCTAAACGTTCCCCCCAAAATAAAAAATAATGAAATCTGGTCCGCTCATTGTCAATGTCCACGGATTGCTTTCTTTACGACGCTGCAATCTGTAAAATGTTTAAATGTATTTTCCTACAAGTCACCAAGGAAAGGACCAAAAGAGACTGGAACCAAAGTCAAAGTCAAAATTTTTTACAGCTTTCATCTTACATCTCTCGTCTCATGTCCTATTTTGTGTATATACACAAAACATATTATACATATACGCATTTACATGGTCAAAGTGCGAGAGCAGGAGAAGCGAAACACCATCTTATTGTGTGGAATGTGAAATGGTAGAAATTTTATTTTACTTTACGAGGGAACTATCCTCAAAATTCGGAATCGGAATTCAGCCACTTTAATTCAATCACAACTTTTTCTCTAAACTCAAAACCTCAAAAGAAACTCAAGACTAAAGACTCGAGGCTCAACATACAACTCGAGGCATACTTGATATTTGACTATGTAATTGAAAACTCTTTTCTGTTTTCTGTTTCCAAAATACAATATTGAAAAAACAACTGGCGGAAACCGTTTTAGTTTTAATTTACTTAAAAATCACACAGCACTGTTCCACAAAATAGATGCATACAAAATGTAAAATGACTAAAAATAAAAGTGCAAGGACTTGAACAGTGGAAACCCAGCAGACAATGGAAAAGAGTAAAGAGTAAACGTTCTAATTGGAAAGGGATTCACACCCACGCGCCTTCATCCATTCATTATGCATAATCCTTGTTGAAAGGAGTCGGAAATAAACAGGACACTGCACATCAAGATTCAAGATTCAAGTACCTACTGAATTCATCTTTGTATCTTTTACTTTGTTTTCCTCCTTGTTGTTCCTACATTGTAGATCGTACACTGTACATGGATGTGAAATGGGAAGAAAAGTAAATCCTTGTAAAAATACACACTGCAACTCACTCAATTATTAACACGTCTAGTGTCTAGTGTCTAGTTTGAAATGCAACAGAGGACTGGATTGTGCACATTTGTTTGGAAATTACTATTGTTTCCATGCATAATGCAAGGAATAATGCATGTGCATATCTTTATCTACTTCTGTACTCTATACACAAAAGTGCATAAACCATAGACCATAGAATACTAGAATCATCCAGCATCCAAGATCCAAGAACCAACAAGCATCTATCCTTCTTATTTGCAACTCAGAGTTGCTCCTCAGTTGGTACTTTCTTCCTTCAAACCTTTTTCTCCCCAGCAGTCAGCTGGGAATAAAGCTTTGAGTTTTCTCAAAGGTGGGTTCAACACTTTACACCATTGTTCCAGCTCCCAACTTCCAACTTCCAAGCGTAAAGCGTAGAGCGTAAAGCGTGAGCCGTAACAAAACAGTGTTTTCTACATTTCTCCTTTCTGCACTCTACACATTTCATCATACATCCTTGTACTAAAAATAGGATTGCACTCGGATTATAATATGACTGGTAGACGGTGCATGGATGAAAATAATTCACTTTTTCATCAGGGACTCATAATCTTACACAAAACAAAACAAAGAGTGCCATTCAGTTTCAGTTGTTTCCCTTTCTTTCTTTGGATAAGTATCCTGTATATTGTATATATTGTACAGTGTACAGTGTTGACAAAGCACAAAGGAGCATGAAATATCCTGCGTTCTGCATCTGTATTCTGTACAAATTCTGCATTCTTTTCCATAATATAATATATGCACAAGATGAAAAGTACAGAGTACAGAATATGGAAGATGGAATAAGGAACAAGGCAACAATTTTATTAGCTACAAGCACATCTTCTATCTACTATCTATCTATCTATCTATCCAGTAACGTGAAATGCAAGACATGAACTCGCTTTCTCTTCTTCTTCTTCTTCTTTACATGCCGGAGGAATACAAATAGAAAGAGAGGGACACATTATAATAATAATATGATACGCATACATGTGCATATAAACATGCATTCTTTCATTCATTCATACTCCATACTGATTCAAATTCTTGAAAGATATGCATTGTCTGTCTGTTGTGTGAATGGTGAATGGAAGTTCAAAGCCAAAGAAGAAGAACAAGAAGAGGAGGAAGAGTACATACATAATACATATATGTACAAGTGAAACAAAGAAAGAACTTGAGACTTGAACAAACAAAAAATAAAGGAAAAGGTTTATATAACTCACTCCAGTTTGGATTCTCTAGTCTAGATATTTGAAGATTTGGATATAGAAGAGAGAAGAGAGAGCCACAGATATAAAGACGGAGAAGAAAGGAAAACGGAGAAGGCGAGAAGATCTTTCAAGGAATTTAAATATTCACTGAATTCTGAATTTCTCAGTTTCACCAAAAAGAGTGCAAAGGAGAATTATTGCTGTAAAACTTAGACCACTGCACGCTATACACTATACATTGTAAACTACATGGATATTACATTATCGGAATTCGGATATAGCTACAATCTTTTCTTTGTTCCTGCATTCTTTTCTTTTCTTTGAACAAATTTCAAAAGTTGGATATTAGGAAGCTGGAGTGAAAATATGTGTTTGTACTAGTACTTGAATGCTGCAAAAAACATAGAGCATGAGTGACCTAATAAAGAATAAAAAATAAAGCACCTCAAAGTACCCATCAAATAATAAAAAATGTACATGTAAAATCTCTAAATCTTTTGACCGAGAGTTATTATTCAAAATTTAAAACTATGGTCTTAATTTCAATTATATATTTCTTTGGTAAATTTCGGTGGTGAATCCTGATGCTTTAAAAAATAAGACAACAACCTTTGATTCACTTTTGACTTTTCTATATCAATGCAGAGATAGATAGATAAAACAAACCTGAAAAAGAAATTCCGCCCCTTCTACTGAATTTAAAAACTTGTTCATTGTTCAGATTCACATGAAACAAGTTACACGAGAAGAAAAAAGAAAAAAAGATGGGCTATCTAATATTTTGAACTTGGTGAGATGCCTTTTTTATTTATTCATGTTTCACATGTGTACGGAGTACAGTACAGCGTACGCATACTCGCATACTATTTTTTTGAAATATGGTATAATATAGATTGTAGAATGGTAGCAGAAACATTTATATTTTCAATAATATCACAGTTACACAGAGCTTTCATCATTCCTCTTATATTTATACGTATATAGAGAAGCCCTCTGAATATTTTTCTCCCGAGTCATGGACGGAGAAAGTGTCTAGTATCTAGTGTCTAGCATGGAAAAAACACAGAGATTTTATAGTTAAAGTCCTCCAGAGAGAAAATATTCCAATCAGACAAAACCCATACATTACCAGAAATGCAATACATACGTTGGAGCATTGGAGAAAGGGACGGAGGAAGAGAACGTGTATGTATCAAAGTGCTGTGATACTCAAACCGAAACCAAAACCGAAACTGATACCGATACCAATAGGAATACAGATAGGGCTACCTAATAACACGTGCGAGAGTTTCTAGTTTCTTGTTGGTATTGGTATTGGTATTTCCTCCTTTCTTTCCCCTTCCTTTCTCTCCTCTCGCGTCGCATCAATATCACTACAGTTATTTACTATTTACATAGAAAATTCATTAAAATCTTCTCTGGGAATTTGACGGTGGTGAATGTTGAATGGTGAAACGGTTGAGAACGGAAACACGCATCGAGGATCGAGGAAAAACTACGCAAAAGTTCCATTCTTTTATCGTACGTTTGGTTCTATCTCTTTCTTTCTTTCTTTCTTCAGTCTCTATTTTCTACATACAAGATACAAGATCCATGTGGATATGAATAAATGTAAAAGTATTTATATATGTATGAATGTGTCAGAGTTCCAGTTCCAATTCAAATTCGAATTCAAATTCAAATCGAGATTCAGATTCAGATTCCACATCTAGTTTTGGTTCTTATAGTCAAGTCAAGTATTAAGAAGTAGAAAGAGAAAGGGAGAAACTGACTTGGGAGTTCTTAAACACTCCAAACTCCACACACCAGAGTACTTCAATAAATATTCAAAGTATTGTCTATTGTCTATTCTTTTGTGAATGGGAAAAGATCAGGACTACTGCTAATATTACTACTGTTGCTCCTTCTCCGATCTCCAATCCAGTATCCAGTATCTAGTATCTAGTATCCAGTTGACACCATTTCATTCTTTTACACTCTCTTTATATTCCATGAATGCGAGTTTTTATATTCATCGATCCCCTTATCTTGATTCTTGATACTTATCACATGTACACATGTATGTATAATGTATCTGTAGTACTCTGAACTACACTCCAATATAATACAATAAAAAAAACTTATGAGCTCTTGAGGAAATGGCCAATAATATACATCTCCATAATCTCATACCATACCAGCACCTTCTCTATATACCAAAATATCCCATCCAATAAAATACAACACACTACTAAATGTATTTATATTCTATTTTTCACACACTATCGATGGTATTGTATATTGTAGAAACAAGAGGATGAGGATCAGTACAATATTATTAAAAATTTTGAATTTGAGAATTTTTGGAATTATCATAAAAATCATTCACACATAAATCTAAAAATCTAATGAAATCTCAAGAGATATAAGGAATAAAAAGTTATCTATTTTATTTTCTATCTGTATAGTGTGTAACATGTAATATGTATACAAAAAGAATGTAGAATAGAAAAGACTGGCAGGAATAAATATTCAATATATTTCCTTTCCCTTCCTCTGAGATAGATAATCTTTGGCTATTAATTTCATAGGATTTCCGATTACCCTGATGAAATGAGATGGGAAGAACAAAAGTAAAAATAAAAGGCTGGCTCCTCGCCTTTCTATCCATCTATCTATCTATCTATATATCCATTACTCATTAGCCATTCCATTCCTTCCATTTCTATTTCCAATTCCAATTTCAACTCATTTTACCCAGTTATTTCTCTCCATCTCGCTCTATCTCTCTCTCCGCCATTCTCTTTTTATGTCGACAACTATGCCGGCATCTACATATGTCAAGTTGATAGTTAATAGGCAGTCGAGTGGTACAAGTAGATTCTAAAGAGTAGAGAGTAGACAGAAACAGCGACAGCGACAGGCATTCTCTCTTTCTTTCATTTCATTTTAGGCTAGTCCAATCCAATCCAGTCCGATCCACTCGAATCTGATCTGACACTGACTCTTTAACTTTGACTCTGACTTTGACTCGTTGACTATGATCCGGATCCGAATCATGGAGCAATAGAGTTGGAGCTAGAGCTGGAACTGATACGAATTCGTATCCGAATCCGAATCTGCCTTTGGAATCCGTAAATTATCCTGACTAATTTGAATCAAAATTTACGACATCTCATATATACGCTTCTTATCGACGATTCTGGAATGAAATCTTGAGTTCAAAGTCAATTATCACGAGAAATAAATTAGCAGTTAAAAGTCTCATAGTTTGACTTTGAGAGTTTGAGAGAGTATGGAAGACTGGAAGGATGGCGGCATTGTCGTAAAAATCGGGAGGATAAAAGTCACCAGGATCATTTACACTGGAATAATAGGAGTACAAGGATCTTTCAGTATCCTTCAATTACTTTATACGTGCTTTATTGCTCTACTGAAGGTTCAATTTTCTCTGACAAACGTTCTTTCATTCCCATTCTTCTTCACTATTACCACTACTATAACTTCTATTACGAATATAACAGAGGCAGAGGCAAAAGTAGATGAAAAGAAGAAATCACGTGGCTCCTTCATCCACACAGTCCAAATAAAAATATAAACAGACAAAGAGACAATCTACACACACATACACATACAAACACTCCGCCGACTCTCACAGCAACAAAGTTCCAATTTTGTTCCATTCTTTCTCCCCTCTTTTCCTCGGCTAACTATAGACATTTATTTAGTTTTTTTTTCTTTGCAATTCTCTCTTCTCTTGTGTTGTATTCTGTTATATTGTATTTTCTTCATAGCACCACCACCAACTACCACCACCAGCATCAAACAGCAGTTGCCCTCACAACTACCGAATGCTGCACAGAAGAAACTAGACAATAGAGAATAGTCGTGCTGTGCCAAACACCAAACACCGAGCACCACACAACACACAACACACAACATGTATGAAAATGTACAATGGTTTGGTTCAGTCTGGTCGAGTTTGGGTTGGTTAGGTTTGGTCTGGTCTGTTTTGGGAGACTTTCAATGGTCATCGTCACGAGAGAGGAAATCGGAATGAATGAATGTATTTTCCTGGACATATGGCCCTGTACATTGTACATAGTACAATTTACACTTGAAGGGAAGGCTGAAATAAATGACAACACAACTCCTACCTTCCCATTGACATTTCACATTATAGTCTGGAATCTGGAATCTGGTAACTGGGAAATATCCTCGTGGTCCCCTAAAGGTACTTCTAATTGAAGATCCTCGTTTACGCGAATCCAAAAGTCATCGTAACTCGCTTTTTTAAAGAGAATTATTTCCGTTTCGAGTTCATTTGGGTCCTTTTTTTTTCCTTTTTCTCTCTCACTTTTTTTCCATCCTTTCTCAGCTCAGCTCAGCTCTTATACGAGTGAGTGTATCCAACTACTAAACTAAATGCAGACATACACATTATACATACATATGGAAAAAAGAAAGCGAGAACTGTTTTTTGTCGACAGTTTCGCCTTTAGATTTTCTTGGAGTAAAAGTACAAGTTTGCATTTGCCTCTTTTGAACAACATACACTGTACACTGTACATTGTACATCGTACACAGATGTGTACACACGTTCCTTTCTCCCGTTTCTTTCTGACTCCATTCTCAGTCGCAAATTAGGAAAAGGTCTTAAATATAAAATAACGCTTTCTCCCATCTTTATCCTTTCGCCTTTCTCTTTTTAGAGACCAGAAACTAGAGACTAGAGAGACTTTCACTCACACACTTACGTCCACATTCTACACCTACAATCTACATTCTACATTCTACTTGGTACACTGTACTTTGTACATTGTACATGCATCAACTAATATTCTGTTTCTGCGTATGGTGTTGTTCTTGTTCTTGTACTAGTGGAAGCTGGTTGCTGGTCGTTGGTTCCTCGTTGGTACATGGTACAGCAATCCTATTGATTACTTTATAGCCCTAATAAGTCAAACTTCAACTCTAAAAAGTTTCCCCAAAGCATTGTTCTGTCTCTCTCTCTCTCTCTCTCTTCCTCTCTCTTTCCTCTTCCTCTTTTGCTTTTATTGCACTTAATATAAAATGTCGACCCAAAGCTTTTGCGTTTTTACGCAAACTATACAAAGTGCAATAAATTACGAGTTACGAGAATGAGAGAGGGAGAGAGAGAGAGAAAGTCGAGCTAAATGTTTCACATTTCACATATTCACTATAGAGAATATAATGGAAATGTAAATGTAAATGAATGTACGCATGTATGCATGTAAATAGGGATATGTTTAATGTATAATGGAGTGAGCAGTGCCAGGGCCAGTGTACACTGTACACTTCCTGGTGCTGGAACTAGTGGATGGGGAAACAAAAGGAATTTTCTGATGCGAATTTCATTTCAAAAGTAGGAGGAGTAGTAAAAGAGGATGAACAAGTACTACTACAATACTTTTACTTTAGACTTTAGAATTTCGACTTGAGGCACCAACCACCACCAGCAGCAGTAGTTGTTGTAGTAGTTTCTATATTCGATATTCTACATTGCTCATTGTTCATAGATGTATATAAAAGATATTTATACAATTTTCAAATCTGTAAGATCTGCAAAATATATAGAGATATATAGAGTACAAGCAATTTCAAAACTCTCCTCTTTATTCTTTTCTCCATTCTTCTCATCCACATTTTACATTATACATTATACATTTAGAAACAAATTCTACACCATTTAATATTTTCCGTAATAATTCATTTCTTCTGTACTCTGTATTTTGTACACTGTACACTGTACACATAATATAATATAATATACTGTATTCCTTTGAGCAAAATACTAACTATATACACAGACAATTTCAAATGTCCATTTATCGCCACCGTTATCGTTACCCCCTTCTTGTTTTCCCTCCCTCTCGTGTAAAACTTGTATGATGTACCTCCTTCATAATTTAGATATGTACCAGAACAGATTCAACTTTATACTATACTACTACGAATGTAAAAGGAATCAGAGTTCATAAATACAAGTCAATATATAGTTCAGAGTTCGCATATAGACAAAAAGAATCCAAATAAAAATCCTACATAGCACATAGTTGTAGAATTTTATACCATGTATAATGCATATGTACTAAATGCTCCTAGCATTTTTTTTTTCATAGTAGTTTTATACAGAAGCCCATCAAAAAATTACGCTATTCACAATTCAAAAGACAAAAGATATGTTAATCTTGAATCTAGAATCTAGAATCTTGAAGACTCTTGAATAAAAAAGGGAAAAGAGGAGAGAAGGAAAAGTATTCAAAAAAGCTATTTATTCCACATCACAGATGTACGATGTAATAAATGTAAAACAATACAAGTTGTCCCCATTGTGTTCCAGACGTTCTATTTCCATTCAACATAAAAGTCGAAATAAACACTCATAATGTTCATTCTAATACGTAGTCATTCATCCATGAGTCGACGAGTCGAGTTGAGACGAGACAACAAATAATAAAAACCTTTTCCTTCTCTGTACATGTATGACAATTTTTGTTGCTGATGCTGATGCTGATAATTGTATCTGTAGATTTTATACTTTTCTTTGCCGTTTCTCCCTCAATTCCGATTTCCTATTTCCTACTTCTCCTATTTCTCATTTCCTCCAGATGATTGAGAAGTGTGATAAGATTCCGTTTCTATCCCAACTGCTTCAATACTACTTCTACTTTTAGTTTAATCATAAGAGCACAAAATGCGAATTTCATTTACGAATCTACAGTCTACACGAGGTGATACTTTTAGAGTTTAGAGACAAAGCGTATCATTTGAGCCATCAGAAACCATATGGCATTATATTTTTTCTCTCTCTCTTATACTTTTGTTTTTTTTTTGTTCCTTGAACCAAATGACACAAGCTGTTATTTCATTTTGACTTCATTATGTGAAAAAAAAACTCATTTTTTGTGACTCTTACATTTTCTTACATCTCTCTTTTCATTAGTGATTTTCATTTAACTACTCTAACAAAGTAAAATAGTATAAGATTTTATGCTCTTCACCATTTGGGACTACATACTAAATTACATCCCTTATTTAGAGTTTCTGCACGATCATTTACGCGGAGACAAGATATGATTACCTACAGTTTTCACAGTACCTTCTCATCATATATTGTTATGTTGTATTATATTGTTTTGATGCGTATTTACACACATTTGTCTCTCTGATTTCCAGCTACGCCAGAAACCAAAGCCAAAACAGAAACAGACGAAAGCACACACATAAAAGGGATTAGTTGTAACAAGTTACAACTACAACAAGATTAAATATCAGGCTTGAGGCGGAAACGTGGAAGGAGAAATCAGAGGAAAAGTCACCGAGCTACATGGACAATAGACAATAGACCATGTAGAAAAGAAACACACTCCATTCCTCTAGTCTTCTATTCCACTGGTCAGTTTGGAGTACATTCTGAAGGAGAAGCTTTTTCTTTCTTCATTATTTTTATCTATGACCTGCCGGACATGTTAAAAAGCACTATATAAATCCTTAGAAAATAAGACATTTATTCTGAAAATCTGAACATCCGAAACTTTTCAAAATGAATGCCAAAAGAAAAGAGTGCGTACAGTAAAAGAAGTGTAAATATTGTAAATTGTAATATATAATATATGTATCTTTCTTTCTGTCTCTTTGTTTAAAACTAGTGGTGCAATAGATGCTTGTTTACAGTTTACAGATACAGATAAGCTGTAAACTGTAAACTGGAAGAAAGACATGACGCGAAAGAAATTCAACGGGAACGCATGAAGGAAATATATACATCTTTTTTACATGTGTGCGCTGATTCAGGGTTATGTAAAAGATGTATTTGTGTTTTTCCGCATTTCTTTCTTCTCTCTCTCTCTTTTATCTTAGATCTTTTCCAGCATTTTATTTATTATCTAAAAGAGCTCTCGCTCTCTCTCTACTATTTTGAATAAACAGAATGAGGAAATAAAAGAGCATTCCAAAAAAAATAGAAATAGATTCTCAAGTCTTTATATCCACACATATTTTTTCCAGGCTAAAAACTAGCTTTTAAGCTAACTTGCACATTGTACAATGTACATGTTACACAAGTCGAGTAGAGCCAGTCGTGGTATGTTTTGCTATTTTAACGGAGAAATCTCCTCCCTGTTCCTCCCATTTCATTTCTCTCTAGATTATAGACTCTAGATTCTAGGACCTGGAAGCTAGAAGCTAGAATTTACACTGTAGAACGTAGAGTGCGGAATCTAGAATCCAGACTAGCACTTCCCGTTCGCTCCTTCCTAAAGAGTTCAAATTGGATAAAAAGCAGAGGAAATACCACTAGGGACTCACAACAATATTTCTTTGTTTCTAGTTTCTAGCGTCGATTTCCATTTAAATCACTCACCGGTTTCCTAATACCAAAGAAAATACTATCTTTCCCATTCCAGCTTTCACATACCTTTCTCCCTTCTTCCTTCTTCGTATTTGGAAGGGAATGGAAGAGAAGGAGGATATACGAGTCAAGGCAAAAATGATATCTGTATACAAAAAGAAGGAGACGTGTTTGTTTGTTTGTTTGTGTAAAGTCTAGTTTGTAGTTTGTAGTAAGACGTTTACAAAACACACCTACCTACTTACCTACTATCACTCCAATTCCAACTCCAAGGCGGACTCACACTTGGACGTGGAAAAGGAATGAAAGAAACTAGAGATTTTTTTCACAGATATTTTTCTTCCTTCCCACTCTCAAGCTTTCAAGTTTTCAAGTCTCTCGATAGCTAGTCTCATTTCAGCTCAGTTTGGTTTAGTAAAGCTGAGCTTGGGTTGAGTTTGAGTTGAGCAAACGTCGTGCCCTTCTCATTTTGTTTTCGTTTTCATTTTCCTCAATGTAGGTTCCGTTTCCCCATGATCCCATCTTACAACTCACAACTTACATGTCTCCTTAAAGCACATTTTCCCTCTCAAATTAAATTGCTACTCCCTTCACGTAAATCCAGTTTAGAATTTGGAATTTAGAATCCTGTCTCCTTCAACCTATCAAATATTCAACTACATCCTACTAAATGATTATAAATCAGCCGTTGAAATACAAGGAGGAAAAACACTCTTTTTTTGAGGATGAGGAGGCTCCTCAATCCTCATCTTCATACTCAATACTCAATACTCCGTTCTCCACACTACTTGGATCTAATATTGTCGAATTTGACTCTGACTTTGACTAGGATTTCGACTTCGACTTCGATTTCCATGTCGGTTTCTCCCCTATGTACTCTCCATCTCTCAATCCATCCATTCAATTCATCCACACTTTTCGTTTTTCTTTTTTCAATCTCCCCCTCGTTTTTTTTTCAATCACCCATCACCCATCTATCCGTCCACATTTCCCCCTTTAATTCATTAAAACAGATTTTTGTAGCAAATCCTTTGGCAATCATGGGATAATTTCCTCCTTTTCTGAGTGTAGATGATTGCACCACATTTCATCATTAATTTAAATGAAGGATCACGAGCACGAGTACGCATACATGGATACTTTCCCTTTTCCAAAAATATTGAGAATACGAATGTATTTAAAAGATCGGTGGAACTAAAATCCAAAAACACAATGTAATCCAGAATCCCGTACCCCGTGCACCTGCCTTCTGCCTTCTAGATCCTAGATGCCATCAAAGGGAAATCGTGGTTGGTATTGTTGTTCTGCCTCCTCTGAATCTTTCTCATTATCATCGGCTTAAATGAAGGCTCAAGGCTCACGTATCTATTTATGTATCTATGGTGGTTGGTGGTTGATCCTCTTTAATGAGAACGAGAATGAAAATTAGAATGTTAGAATTCCCATCCTCCTCCTGTCAATCTCATTCTACAGTGTACAAATGACTATTAATATTATTATTTTTTAGAAAAAAACTGTCTATCTAGAAGCCTCGCCATTCACAGTGGCATAAAAACTTATATAGATACTACATAACTACATAATACATAACAGATGTACAAAGAATTGCCACTACTCATTCCATCCTTAATTAGAACATTGAAAAATGTGAGTTGGAGTGACAAATTCATGTAATAAATTCCCTTGATTTTAGTTGATTAGTGTCATTAAATAAAAGTAAATGCTCAAAAAAGACGCACTTAAATACTTAATACTCGCACTTTCATTTCAAATATCCCAAGCAAGAAAAAGAGAGAGAGAAGATAATTACAACCGTAATAAAAGATAAAACAACCATATAGTCATCTTAATGGTCCCAATCTCTGTCATGTACAATGTACAATGATATTGTATGTAATCAATGAAAAAAACTGAGAACTGTACAGGAGGAACAAATTAACGAATAACAGAAGGATAAGAAGTGGGAGAAGAGTTAAATTCTATTATTGATAGCGTACGTGTGAAGTAATAGGTATATTATGGTGGATGGTGTAAGAGCGAAACCCAGGAAAGACATATAAAAAGAGGAATGGTTTTTTATCTCTCTCCTTCTCAGTTTCACTCTACTCAAAAAATAGTTATTAGGACAGAGCTTCTGTAGCCAACAGTCTATAAATGACAAGAGTATAAAGATACATTCAAAACGTGGACACAGGGACAACAGAAAACATACAAGAAGCATAGAGCATGGAGCATTGAGTATGGAACATGGTGAAAAAGACAGAGTTATAAAACGTACGGAGAAGTCATTAGGGCCTCATAACCGACAGCACACAAAGTATAGAAAGTAAAATAGAGAATAGAGAGACGAGAGTAAAAGTGTATTATATTACATGGAGAAGTATTACTTAATGTGCAATTTGTAATATGCAATATGTAATATCTCGTGCATATAGTTTATATAATGTACAATATACAAGTGTAACTGGTGCTCCAGACTCAAGACTCAAGACAATGACGACGACGATGAGGACAAGAAGGAACAACTTGATTCTCATTTCTATCGCTGGAGAAAATTTCCTATGGCCCTCTAATACCATTTTCATTAATATCAAACTATAAATAAGGAGGCTATAAAAATAATGTTTCAATTAGCAAACTCCATTATACAGTACAGTAAAAAGTATATTATACTTCATAGTATGTAGGCAAAGGCAAGATGAAAGTGAGTAAGAGGAAGTGTAAGAGTGAGATCCTAGATCCTGCTAATTATTTTTTCTAAGGATCAAAATAGCTAACAGCTTCTTTCCCCCCTCTTTCTCTTTTTTATGTCTACGTTCCATTTCTTTTATATTTTACATACATATCTTCTTGGCAGTATTTCACTTCATTTTCTCCCTCTTTTCAATAATAATAGTAATAATAACAAGGACATAAAAAATGCCTTGTTGTCCTCTACATTTCTTGTGCATTATGAAAAACTGTAAACATTTTTGACAAAGATTAAAGTCAAATCAATAAGGAATAAGGAATCATATTTCTATCCAAATTTAGATTCATCTGTATTTTTCTCTTCCTTTCTTTCTGATTCCACTTTGACTTCTTATTTCTTATCTCAAAACTCAAAAATATCATTATTTGTGACTAAATGACCTAAAGCAATCAAATTAATAAAAAGAAAACGGAAAAAACCAGGAGAAGAAAAACTAACCTAGAAAAGGATGGAAAAAACGAGGTCGAGGAGGGAGAACGAGTAACCAAAGAATAATAATAATAATAAATTGACAAGAGAATAATGCTTCAAGAAAAACTTTTTATTCCTTTTTACTTTTTACTCATCGAAAACCGTATACTATAAACTATACGTGCAAGGTTTCATACACACATAGTATGAAGATCTTTGCTATACTTAAATATGAAATGTCCACATACATTATGTAGTTTAAAGTACATATTTTGAATCATTCTATAAAAGTACACATAAGATTCCACGGATAAATGATAAAAGGTGGCTTTTGTAGAAGAAATAGACAGATTGAATTGTATTTATACGGAGGTAAAGTAGGAAATATGTAATATTATATGGAGTTTATCCATATGAAAACTCGACAAGCCTATCTATCGATGTACAATGTACAGTGTGCATTGTACATAGTCGTCGATAATTCCATTGGAAAAGTTGAACCGAAGCACCTAATAACAGTCCCAATAGAACATTTCTTCCTCTTTATCTCGCTCTAGTTTTCCTTCCTTTTTACTCTATACTCTCTAGGTTTCATTTTCGTCGTCGATCCTCGACAGTCAAAAATGAAAAAAAGGAGAAGGAGAAGAATAAAAAGTAAAACTAGTAGAGAAGAAACTCTTCACATTCATTCTATGCCATTTGATTCTTGATGCTTGATTCTTTACACAGTCATCATACAATATCATATCATATCAAGTTTACATTTCTACAATATTCCATCAATTTCACTTATAATCCACTAGAACTATATGGAATATAGAATATAGAATAATATCAAGTTGTTGTAGATTGTAGATAGTAGATATCTGTGTGCTTTCCTCTGGATTCTGGATTCGATTCTGAATAATATTTGAAAAAGCCATGTAGTCTAAAGTCTAAACATGAAAGGATGTACAAAGTACAATTCACAGTGTACATTTTGTACATGCATAGATAAATCGTGCATAAATCGTCATAATAATGATGATCGTAATAATAAAAATATACATCTAGGTACTAGATACTCGATAGAGATACTCTACTAAATCTTCCTTTCTCCAACCCAATATCCAATACATCCAATATATCCAATCTACCAATACCAATACTATTTACTCATGTTTAGAGTTTACAGTACATAATGTTCAAAATCCCTTCATACATCCACATTTACATTTACAGGCTCCAATAAAACCAACTCTTTTCCTCATACTCATAATACACATACAAATATGCACATGTAAATTGTACATTGTACATGTAAAACGTACAATCCACTTTTATTCATAACTTATAAGTCAATTTCAACAAGATATTTGCCAGACGAAAGGAAATGAGATAAAGAGGAAGAAGAAGAAGAAAAGTAAAGTTTGTTCTGTGCAGCATTAATAAAACTGACGGTGAATCCGTTCTCTCTACTCAAATTTTACATGTACATTGGATATACTGAAGACTGAAGGATAGTGGATCGTTCGATAGCGTTTTGGTGAGGTAAATATTACCCAGATAATATGCATATGAATATGTAGTTGGTAGTGGCACAACACACCCACATGGAGTATGGAGTATGGATATCATAATAAGGACAAAGAGAAAATAAGCCTGAGTATGCAGAAAAGTAAAAGTAAAAGTAGAGCTACACAGGATTGATACTGATTTTCGAGTAGTCAACTTGAGGTCGATGTCTACATCTACATATATCGAATATCCTCTATGCTGATGCTGTCGTCACTACTACTTTCAAGCTGTACTGTACTGAGTAATATAATATAATGGAATGGATAGTATGCATTTAGTGAAAAACCTCTGCACTACCGACACGGACGACCGTAATGTGACGTAATGTAGGAACTTGCACTTATCCATCCTCAAAACAGAGCTAGATACGTTGCAGAAACGAGAGAGAGAGAAAAGAACTGCCGCCGCAACTTTCACTACTGTTATTTCTCTGTCTCTTTCCTTTTCTCTTTTGCATGTGAGAGGAAAAATGCCGGAGGAAATGAAAGTTTATAAGCTTATTTTCACCACCTCTATCACTCTCTTTTCTCCCGCTTACAGTGAGATACAGAGATACAGAGAGGAAGAAAGAGAGGAAGCAGAAAGGCCGGTTTTTACTTTACATGTGCATATGCACAGATGTGTAAGTACTCTCCACTCAACTCAACTCAACACAGCACAAGGCAGCTTAGCTCAACTAGACTCAACTCTGTAAGAATTCCTTCATTCTCCTGCTTCGCTGACTTCTTTGAGTTTTGCCGCCCTTTCTCATTTTTCTCTACTACATCCAGCTCCTTTTCAGTCTTTGCCACTTGTAACAAGAATTCTCTAATGTGTCCTCTCTTACCTTTTCCATCTATTTCTAGATTCTAGATACCATACATGTTATTTTCAACTTTCTACATTGTCATCATATAAACCTTTTCCAAGTTTTGTCCGTCTCTTCTCCTCGTACTCTTTTGCACTTTTGTGACAAACATGCATCATCCCCGTTCCCTATGCAGTGCGTATGTACTGTATGCTGTATACGCACATATACAAAAGAGAGGAGGAGAAAGCACAGACGGAGCATTAACCGTAGTAGTACTAGTAGTAGTTTTAGTATAGAAACCAACCTTATCATTTATTGGACTTCTTCCATTACCCTCTATTCTTTGCCCACTTGACTGCACTTCAACCTCCTCCACTGCTTTTTGTCCTCAGTCTACCAACCAGTGTACTGTAGAATGCAGAATGTAGCCGAGCCGCTCAGATCAGCTTGACTCGAGACTGGAGACTGGAGACTCAAAGCTCAGGACAAAACTCGGTTTGGTTTGGTTTGGTTCAGACTTTGAACTCCCACATCCCACATGCAATTTGGAGGCTTTCTAGCTTAAAGATTTTTTCCCTCAACAAAAAAAAATATCTTCAAGTACATCAATTCAATTTGTGCTCCCAACACTTATATCATTATGGAAATATCTTTGTCGAATCCGCATGTCTTGGTTTTTCCTTTTTCCTCAGCCTACGAATACACCCTGCACTCTAAACTCTACACACACTCACACTTGACTTTCTTGCTTTCTTCCTTACCGTCCTGAGTCCTGAAGAACCAAGGACGTTCACTGCTTACTCCACCATTCACCGTTCACACTTGTTCAAATTTCAAATTGTACCAAAGTCAAAGTCAACTATACGAACTTTCCAGTCTCAAGAAGCCTCAAGAAGAGACGCACAAACACATGACAACTTGCCAGTCCACAACCAGTATCAGGATTCTTTCATAATATTTTTCGTCTATTCCCGTGTTCACATGCCGCCAGTGCATGGCTGTCGTCTCTCGTCTTTTTTACTTATTGAAAACAGAAAGTAGCATGTACAATGTACAATGTAAAATGTACACAAATAGAAAAATAGAGGAAAAAACTGCAGACAAAACTTGAGTCTCAAGTCGGAACAACACACTTCTCTAGTTCTCCCATGTGTGTTGGTTGCTGGTTCTTGGCTGTTGGGTGTTGGGTGGCGAACAATCCTCGTGCATCCTGTCACTTCTTTATTCTTTCTTCTTCTTCTTCTTTCACAGCCGATATCCGATTCAAGAAGAAAAGAAAGAAAGGAAGGAGAAATAAAATGAAAAAATCTTTAAATGCACGTGTCAGACTCTATTTGTGTCCAGATACTTGGTCTCTTCTATATATATAAAATGGATTATACTTTATACTGTATATCTAGAGTCTGGGAGTGAACCATTCATTTGTCATTAGGCACATCTTATCACCAAACAACCATACAAACAAACAAACAAACAAACGAAGATACGAAGCAACGAGCGAACCACCCTGTTCATCTATACATATGTACAGATACTTTATACTCCATACTAGAATCAAAAAAGGATTTTCCTTCATGATGATGACGAACTGAGACAGAACATGTCAACTACACCCTGTCAAAAAAAGCCACTATACACTGTCGAAATAGTAACATGCTCAATGCTCACACACATCCAAGTCCAAATCCAAATCCCAACAATCCCTCACCTGCAATGTCTGTCATTCCACAAATACCTATTGCTATTTTTTTCTGGATTTCTATTTCCTACCTGTGGTTTCCCAAAAAAGGAATTGTCTCTTGGATTTTTTATTGTGAAACAATATTTATTTGGTTGGCTTGTCAAAACTAAATTTGAAACTCTGCACGTTGAACAAAGACAGAGACCAAGACAGGCATCAAGATAACAGAAAAGTAAAGGAAATAAATGATAAAATAAAAACAAGAGTATTGGACTTTAGAAAAAGAGACAAGACAAAGTATACACTATACACTGTACACACATGAATCTATTTTGTATTTGGTGTGTGTAAAAATATCAAAATGACTGTATTTATATGAAATTTAATAAACATCATAATACATAAAAATCTATAGTATTTTTAGAGAGTTATATGTCTGCTGGTTTGCTGTCATTCCTATAACACTGTGTAAATCGTACCAAAAGATAAAATCTTAGCATACGCCTTTCATCTTTCATATTTTCATGTAGTAGTTAAAGTGTAATAAAAAGGAGACAATAGAGTGAGTTAAATGTTAAAAGTGACATGTCGTCCCAATGAAAAGCCGGTGAGGCTTGCTGTGTTTGGTGTTTCGCATTTGTTTATGAACAAATATTATACATATTAGGGTGAGATTCCCTATTCACTCCCATAACAGAGCATAACCCTTTCCATTCAAATTCAAATACCATTCAAAATAAGACATTACAACAACAAGAACATTTCATGTACCATGTACCATGTACAAAATACAGAACACAAAACACAAGGCCCGAGATGAAAAATAATGGAACCAGGAAAAGAATAAAGGAGTAAGTAAAGGGGAAACGAGAGATGAAATGAGATTTCATTCTCACCCTTTTGTTATTAAAAGGCTCAAGTCACCAGACACAAGACACAAGATAAAGTTTTTGTCTTACATATTGACAGAAAAAAAAGCCATGGAAAAGAGCTTTGAATCTGTTTGTATATTTGTACACTTAAGAAAGTAATAAATGCGCCAAGCATTTATTTATGCATACTAACTTATTCCTTTGTTTGTAATAAGATTGCATTATATTTTATCCAAAAATGTCAAAGACATCACTGGAGACAGCATGTCACTTAGTCATCCAAAAAATATGAGGATAAAAAGGAGAGGAGACATGGAAAAACTAACAGGCTGAGAGGTAGAAAGAGAGGAAGATGTCCCAAGAACAACTAAAAGAAAGAAGTCCAGACTTGACGACACATAAAGTTGTAGTGAAACGACAAGGCTGAGACAGAGACTCATGCGATGACACAGCAAAGCATACCAGAGAGATTTCAGATAGACCAGAAAGATGTAGAATGTAGAGCGAGAGATAGAGAAAAAGCAATGAGCCAGAGTCGTAGCCAGAGCTAAGGAAAAAGGACCAAAGACCAAAGTGAAGGAAATGATAAGATCTGCTTTGGCTTTTCACTCTATTTAAAGATTCATGAAATTGGCATTTTGATGGGTAAGTTGGGTCCAGTGGGAAAGGGCTATGAAGCTAGGAAAGCTAGGAAAGGGAACGGGAAGACGAAGATCGAAGACTCAAAATAAAAAGACAAGAATTCTTTCCTTCCTTTCTCTCTCTCTCTGTATTTCTGTTTCGGTGGTACACAAGCTGCAATATATATATATATTACTATTTGTATCAGTATGTACAATGTACAATGTACAGTGTGTAAGAGAACAAGGACAAAAAATCAGATGAACTGAAACGAGCCTTCTCGGCCTTCTTTCACTCAGTCACTCAGACTCTTTTCTTTTCTTTTTTCCACTTCCCCATCTCTTCCTCTTCTTCTTCTTCTTTTTCTTGTTCTCTAACCTTCCTGTCTCGAGCTTCTCATCGCACTTCTGCTCCTTCCTGCATCCTGCATGACTTGACAATGCCCACCAACAAAACCAGAAAGCAAAAGGAAAAGCAAAAGCAAGGCACTAAAAACTCCACCGAGCTTCCCCTCTCTCCTTTCTCTCAAACAAAGGACGTGCCAAAGAAATTCTGTATAGTTCTGAGTAGGTCGTAACCAACGGAGAAATACGTCACTTTCGAAATTCGAATCACTCTTTTCTTCTCCATCTCCATCTCCATCTCTACACTCCATCTCTCACTCACTTTCTCTGTCATGCTGTATCCAACTCTCTCATTCTCTTTGCACTTCCTCTTCCTCATCCTCATCCTCCCACCGCCCTTTCTCTTTCTCTATCTACTGTTGTACTGTACTTCCTTCTTCTCCTTGTTCTTCTTCTTTTTCGTCTTCCTGGCTTTTAAAGCCTCAAATCTAAGCTTTGTTTCCTTTCCTTCGTAGTACACAGTATATGATGTGAAACTTGGCTATTCTTGGTTCAAAATGATCCCAAGATAGAAGCCCATTCAAATATCAGTCACAACTTTTTCCACACGCACTGTACAAACCAAATACAATACACAATACAGTACAATCTACAATGTAAAGTGTACAATGTACAATACAAAACGCATATTTTGCATATAAATGCAAGGACAAGGAGAAAACTGAGCCGATATTAGACGGATATTATTCAAAATTAAGCCAATTTTCAAACAAAGTCAACAAAAGATTTGGAATAAATTAGTTCGATGAACTCATTACTTTCCAACTCCAACTCCAACTCCAGCATCAGTACCACTACTAGTACCAGCATCCCCTCTTTTTCATCATCTTTCATTTCCCTCAATTCCTCTATATTATTATTATTTCCGTACATATCCATCTCACCATCTCATCTATCAACTTCTCTTTGGATTCTGGACATGACGAGAAAGCTATGCTTATACAGATACATGTAATATGTAATTCAAGCCATGCAAGCCTATGTAAGCCAGCAAATGGTTCAACATGAATATAAATGAATAATGAATACGCGACCATAATATATAATATAGATGTACAGAAAAGACAGAGAGAAAACGGCAATATTTTATATCATACAAATTACTAATACTTGAAAGTTAAAATAAGCTTTGATTAATATAAACTTCTCCATTCTCCATTCTAAATTTTACATTTTAGATTCTACACACAAAACTTTCATGATACATTTTATGACTGAGCTTATATAGTTAAATACATCAGAGTCAGAATCAGAATATCTACAACAGTTTATGTTGTATGTCAGTGTAAAATACGAAATAGATGGTGAAGAGAATGCCTATAGATACGATGCACATGGTACATGATATATGAAGTATTCTCATAAAACAGCTCACTCAAAATTCATGCATCATGTCATTTTTTCCCTTGGACCAGAAGCCAGTTGTAAAATTTTACAAAGTAAATAGAAACTACGGCTATGCACTGTATTTCTGATGTGATGTGTAAAGTGTACAATGTACACTGTAATATATTGACGACAATCTTTTATAAAGTTGGTGATTGTATCTATATTGTATATAAAACTGTAAAATGGACGTTTCTATTTCTATTTTTACACTTGACCACACTATGACATTATTCCATGCGAACGAGCACAAAAACAGGAACATGAAACATGAACCCACATCAATCGTCCCCAACTCCCAATATATTTTACATTGTATTCATCGTACATGCAACTGATTGTCAATCTAATATAAACCACCATGTAATATGCAATATGAGCTTGAACGCTGTTTGAAGCTCAGACTAACAGGCTAATTGACACGGCCTGCCTCACTGCCTCATGTTCCTACTGTAAAAATAAGCATTTTTCAAAGGACTGTATTATAACGGTGATGACAAAACTACTAAATACTAAATACAAAATACAGATTTTGAACCAAGATTAACTTGGATGAAATGACTGAGCGTCAATGAGGAATAAAAATGACCGTCAAAAAAAAACAAACTAAAAACAGCAGCCGTCAGCAGTTTACATAGACACCCCGACAGACGCACAAACAGACCAGACCAGACCAGGAGATGTCTAATATCTATGTAAGCTTCCTGATAAAGAAGAAGACGGTAAAAGAAGACAAATGAGGGAGCAACCGGAGCGACACGTGGTGAAAGCTTAAGCACTGAAATTGTCGCTGTCCGTGTTGGTGTCAGACTTTGGGCTGGGCTTTGACTTTGACTTTGACTTGGGCTTCTGTCAAATGAAGGGAAGGAATCAGTGAAAAATTGACAAATTTCTCCCGCCAACGCCTCATGAATACCGATATCGATACCGAGTTTCAAATTTTGAAATTTTATACTCATAGTACATAGTAAAGTTGATATCACAGTCCACCATGTCAAAAATGAGTAAATATAAAGCATCACGCTTTGTGGAATTTTCATAGTCTGTATTCGTATTTGTATTCCTATTCCTATTCCTATTCCCATTTCAGTTAGCCTACCATCTTCCCTTTGCATAAACTTGAAACTGAGCTGAACTGACACTGACACAGGATTACATTCACAATGATGATGATAATGATGATGATGAGCATCACACAACCACCACAAACACTGTATACTGAATACAGACAAACTAAGCTCAGAATCTATCTATCTATCTACGATGAAAGAATCACCAAAAAGTGTCAGAGATGCGTAACCACGACCACGCAAAATAGTTGGACAAAACCAGAAGAAGGAAAAAAACAGCACGTATACTGTACACTGTACAATGTACAACGCACATCGATAATATAAGGAAACAGTCAACATCAAAGGGAATCAACGGCTTACTTACTTGGTTCCAGACATAAAATATAAATTTTGCATCGCTCTGTGGATTCTTTTCGTTCTCTCTCTCTCTCGCTGTTTGTCTCTTCTTCAATCAGAATGAGACAGTAGACAGTAGGAGAGAAAAGCGGACTAGGACCAGAGAGATTGAGATTCTCGGGAAAAGTCTTTACAAGTATGTATTTATCTGAAGAAGGGCAAGTGAAATGGTAAAAGAGGAAACGGAGGGAAAAAAGAGAGTAAAAGATGGAATCTTTCGTTTTTGTACCCTCATTTTTTTTTGCATTGCGCTAACAAGGAATGTGGTTCTCAAAGTAGACAATAAAATCTTGAGTACTTTCTCCCGGCTCCTCTTGTTCATATTAAAGCTGATGAGCTACAGACTACAGACTTGTACCATCTACAATCTACTTTGCTTTGCTTTGCTTCCATTTCCACTTTGACTTTAACTTTGACTTTTGGCCAGTACCACTTTTCTCTAGCACGCAGAATTCCATCTCTGAATATATTTTTAAGGGCACTTGAAAAAAGAAGAAGAAGACGAACAGAGTAGCAAAAGCAAATAGAACCTAGATACTTTTACAGCTACATTCTTTGTGCATTGTGCATTGAGCATAGCTTTCAAATTATTTGGTAGTAATCTACACATTTCCAGGAAAAGAGGAACTTCTCCTCTCTCCACAATAATAAAAGACGAGTTTTCATTCTCAATTTCAAGTTCAGTTTGAATCACATCAAACAACAAAATTAAACTTTGTACCAACAAAAAAAAGGAACAAGAAAAATCCATCTACCTTTCATGTCTTTATAGTTTATTGTCAATAGTAATCTTTTGCATAAGAATCTTTTACAAATTAATCCACCCTTCAAAATTAATATCATTTCCATTTTCCATACACTTGCCTAATGACCATTTTACTTTGCCATTCTCTTTATCATTTAAAAAAATGGGAATAGAAATTAAAAACCAATTTTCACAACCATTATTTTTAACAAACTAGATACTAGACACTGTCATAATCATCATAATCATAGTCATCATCACACTGCATTAAGCTTCCGCATTTTTGGTATGTTCAGAAATTGCGACATATTTAATACGTAGTATAATGCATAATCCATTTCATACATATGCTCACCACTCACCACTTAAACCTACACTTACAATTAAAGAAGAAGCTTTTTTCCTCCCAAAAAATGGAACAAACAGAACGTTTTCTTTCATCATCAAAATTAAATTTCTAATTTAAATTAGTTTATCTGTCCTTCTTCATCTGCACACTGAAGCTATCAGCTATGATGATTCTTGTATAGTTTTAGTTCTAATTTTACATTCTACATTCTATATATAGACAAATATACATAATATGCATTATATGCGGAGGATGAAGAGTTTTTTTTTTCTCCCGCCCTCAAGATTTATCTTTGGACAGACATGAAAAGAGTACCCAATCTACTCTCTACTCCACTCTGTCAGGCTTTTCATACCATGTATCCTGTACCCTGAACAATGTACTCTGTACCAAAGGCTCGTATACTTATATAACCGTTTCATGAGCGGAATATGAATTAGCAACATGGAAAGTAGGAAGCACAAAAAAGGAAAAAGATTTTTTTCATAGTCAAAAGTAATCAAGTCGACCAAGTGAGAGAGTTTCCGACTCTCACTCTCTTTCTCTCACTGAGCTGAGTACTGAGTATACAAACAGAGTAGATTGAGCAGTGAGCAGGGCTTTGTGTAAATGGTAAATGGTAAATGTGTATGCACAGATCGCACAATATAGTAAACATATATCATATATAGTAGATATTCTATAAGAAAAAGAGAAAGAAGAATTTTTTTTTTCACAAGTCGCTCATCTAAAAGTACTCAGACTGGGAAAGAGAAGGAGAAAAGTGAACATTCAGTTCTACTTGGAAAAACTTATCCTATTCGTACACCGTAACTTATGTACTACTGTTTTCTATGTTTTCCGTGTGTATTTTGTATGTAAGTTTCTGCGTAAGAAAGTAAGTAACTCTATGATAACTTTACATAATATATGTACAATATTATATAATCATTCAGTCATCTTATGCAAAGACACCAAACCATACAATATAAAGTATAACTTATACAGGGTCATATAATAAAAGATAAAAGATCTGTGGAATAAGAGGGGAGAGTGGAATAAAGAAAGAAAGAAGAAGAAGAAAAAACTAGAGAACTAGAGAGCACGGATGGATCCATTACCATCTACCACCATTTCCGTCATCATCAATGATGATACGTCAACCTTTTTGGCCTTTGACATACTTCAATTCCATTGGCATGACATTCCTTCCCTCTCCTACTTAATACTTTATACATTATACATATCAGCTACATATTCAAAGAATAAATCCGCACTTTACTTTTTCCATACATTACATCATACTAGTAGAATCTTTGGAATGGGCCAAAAGATCATATCATGAGACATCATATCATATGTATTATATAAGTATCTAGCTTTTCTAGTATTCTTAGTATTATGTAAGATGTAAGATGTGAGATGACGACTGTCGATGAATACAACTAGTACTTGAAGTTTTATTTTATTCTCTATTTCACTGTCTTCATTTTACTTCCTTTCCCTTTCCCCTCTACTCTCGTACTTTCTCTCGTCTCTGAGCTCTCAGCATATGGAGAGTGGAGAAAGGAGAAAGTACGTTGGTTTGATATGGTATTTATGCATATCTTAATTCAGACATGTACAATCTACACACAGAAAGCCAGTGGACGTGATAGTGTACATAAAAAAGTAGGAATTACAGGAAGACTTGGAGAGGTCCTTTCCTCTTTTTTTTTTTATTTTTTTCCCTTTGAAAAAAAAATATTCCATGACAAGGATGTGAAGTGAATCGAATGAGACGCAGGAGACGAGCATTACTTTATACTTCCGCCGTCTTTTCTGATACACAATAAAAAATAAATATGATGCTTTTGACTTTTGGATTCTACAGTCTACGGTCTAGACTGTAGATTTCAGATTCTAGATACTGAATTCGTTTGCACCAAAAAGAGGAAAGGGGGAAACGAAGTTGCACAAACTTCCATACACTACACTACATACAAGTCCTATACAAGTATAGATGTGTACTTAATATCAAACGGGCATTCAATAGACTTGGAAGACGAATACGAATACGAATACTATAGAATGCAGCGGAGGAGGAAGTGGAGAAAAAATACGGAAAAAGTACAAGATGAAGACCAAGTATAATAAAGTTAAAAATCCTCACTTCGTGACGATTTCATATCGCCCTAAAAGCAAAAATGCTTTAGGCTCCGGAAGCGAAGCTGATTATAAGAATGCAGAATGTGTGTGTCCGTCGTCATACAACTGCCGTCTACGAGTTCTTAGAACTTGACCAATATAAATAAGCATACAAGCGCCATCTGTACCTCAAATACCTACTACGTTTTAGT
>JABASP010001100.1:0-34529 GCA_019776565.1 Sminthurinus signatus | reverse complement strand
TTAAAATATTATATAAAATATAGAGGACACAAATGAGACTTGGCACACTGTTTATTGCTCATAGTTTCTACTTTCTAGAGTCTAGACTCTTGATTCAAGAGTCACGAGTCAAGAGTCTTTATTCTGGATTCTTGAGCAAAGGAAAATAATTGGAGTGGAAAAGGGAGTAGAAAAATGTTACAAAGTGGGATTTTGACCTTGAAACTGGAACAAGGAAAGAGAAAAGAGAAATGAAAAAGGCGTGATTTGTGCATGGTTTCTCTTTTATTCTTTCTCCTTTGCCCACATGTCTTTTGTCTTTTGTATTGGTTATTGGAAATGTACAACAAATCGCAAAGAATATAAAACATAAAACATATGAAATATAAAGTATATAAAGTACCCAGTCTCTTGAATGGAAGGTTGCTGATCCAGACTTTTTGAGGATGAAGTGGAGGAAGTTGTGGACACGGAGTGGAGTGGGGTGGACCTTGGAGTTGTTGGTGGGATACTGGACTTTGGTGATCCAGGTAATTTCCATTCATCAAACATTTCCTCTACTGTCAAGAAAACAGAGTAAGAAAAAAAGGAGTCATAATAAATCAATATCAACATCAATTACTAATTACTCTACTTACTACACATTTTACTTTTGGTACATTTAATAAAAACTGATGAATGATAAATGATTTATTTCGTATTTCATGTATAATATTGACAAAATTGACAATCGACATACTTTGTGGGAAGGTTCTGGTGAAGTTGGGGTAGACGATACGGAACACGAAGTCCGAGGTATTTTGCTGCTCACAAATAATCTCCTCAGACACACTCTCATCCTTTTGCATACTGTAGAAGCGACTTCCTTTCCTCCTCAACTTGGGAAATACTTTACCTAATAGATCCGTGAAGAATATCGCTGAAGAAAAACATTTTGATACTTGGTTTCACATTTTTGTGTCTTTGGTCTTTGAGTCTTGTTTGTAATTTATTATGTATTTATTTTGTGGATATTTTATTTGAGATTGTTTCAAATTTCAAAAGTGTGTGAATTTTACATTTTACTTGTGCGTGTAAAAGGTGTATAAGTTATAAATGCGTGTATATTGTATAGTGTGACTAATGAATTATGAAAAGTACAGATTTTTTCTACGATTGAATAAAATGTGATGTGAAATGTGATGAAAATATTTAGTGTAGTGTGTAGGTTGTAGGTATTTTGATTATTGAAGTTTTCATGGTTGAAAATAGTTTGTTTACATTTTCAAGTATTTTACATACCTTTTCCACGTTGAGACCAGAGTGGTGGATCCAGCGTTCCATGAGGAAGGAGCCCATTTTCAAGACAGGATAAAAATGCTGAGAGGTGACCTCCACGAGGAAAATGAATCGGAGGTCTTTGAACACCTTCAGGTTTCAAATTAGAGGAATAAAAAAGAAATACACATGATGATTACTATTGTTTTATGATTTACTTTTAGCTTTTCAAAATTTAGTAGTACATAAATTCAAAGATTTTAAGATTTTAAAGAAACTTTTCGAAGAAAAGAGGTCAATAATAATTTTTGATTAATTTACCATCTTGTCCTACTAAAACTATCCAGTCACTCTCAGGTCCCTGATGACAGTGCACATAGACAATCTCGTGAACAACCACATTTAAAGCGTACTGCCAGAACAAACTGAAAAGAAGAAAAAAAAAAAAAATTATCAATCAATCTTTTGAATTTTATAAAATATGTGCTCTATAAATTGCAATTTATAAATAATAAATAAATCAGATTTCATCTATGAGAATTTACCTTTTATCATAGGCTATAGATTCGTTACATCCATTCATGAGTTGATTTGGAGTCCATTTTAAATTTAACAGTTCTCCACACTGATGAAGACTTAGATAACCCGCAAGTGGCTCACTTGCATCTTTCTGTAATATTTTAATTTTCCATGTAAATAAAAGCTTTCATTAAAAGACCAGTTACCAGTTTGATAGAATGTAAATTGTAAATATAGATTACGAAATTTTAATAGATACTTTTTGTTTGTTTTTCCACTCACCAGGTAGACAATGACATTATTTTTGCCGTAGAGGAGGGTTGATTTATTATTTTGATGGAGGGACTCGACGTAGTCTTTTGATCGTTGATTGTCATCCGAATTACTGAATCCACTACTCCCTTTATACTGAAATTACAGAAAAAAATAGACACAAATATAAATAAAATAATGGGTTCAAATATTCAAAATTTTAACCACATTACAACAATAAAAAAATGGATAGGATTTCTGCACAACGTATTTTGTACTTGAAATTTTCAAATTTCAAAAAAAGTAAATTACAAATGGAATTTGTAGATTGTGGATGATTTATTTCAGTACATTCATTTTACTGACTGAATGCTGTAAATTATGGTACAAACTAGATATTAGATATATTTTGTATTCAGAAATCAGATTCCGTGAGCTACAGAAAGTCTACGTATTAAAATTGGCAATCTCCAAGCCTCAAGGGAAAAAAACAAAATAATAAATTAAAAACTCAAGAGTGGAGAGTGAAGAGCCAAGAGCTGATATCAATTCAATTCAATTCAGTTGAAATACAAGTTTGTGGTCAGACTGGGAAATGAAAAAGGGAAATCATGTCAAAGCAACTTGACTCGCTCAAGGCTCAAACTAGGAAAATACTTATAGTACATATTCTACTAGATTCTAGATTCATTCATTCACTAAAACTCAGCCATTGATCTTTTCTCTTTTCCTCTTGGTCTGTCTTTTGTCTTTTGTTTTTGGTTTGTGTCTAGAATCTAGAATCCAGAGTTCACAGTCCAGAGTATATAGTCTAGAATTAGCTCCTTGTGGGCTCAGTCAAATCGTAAATCCAAACACTTGTGTAAAGTATAAATTATAAAGTGACCTCAAGTCCACACTTCATTTTATTCCATGCTTCTGCATTACTCTGTATTCTATATTCTACATGCTTGTACATTGTACATTGAACATTGAACATGGCACTTGTGTAATCTATCTTTAGTTTTGAGTTTTGAGTACAATCGTGGTCAATTATCAATGAATCATGTGAATTGTGTGGATTTTGTGGATTGAAATTCAGTCATGTGGTCACTCTTTTGAATGACTAAAGTAATTGTAAATCGCAGGATCACACATAACACATACAAAAGACAAAACACAGAGGAAACGGATGAGTGAATCTGTGGCAGTGAAAAGTGCGCACAAACTTCAAACTCCTTTATCTGTCTACTTGAGGATTGACGACACCAAAATACTGCCCATTGCCAAATGTCTAACGTCTAGTACACCGTACACGCTGCTCATTTATTACTCGTGGCTGACTGATGTGCACATGTACAACATACAACATGTTTCCAAGAATAAAGAATAAAAGTCATCGAGTTGACTGGATGAGATGGAGTCTGTGAGCCATGAGCCGTGAGCCGTGATGGGAATATAATTGAAAGAGAAGTGATGGAAATGGAGAGAGGAGAAAACAAGAGAAAAGCTATAGAAATTCTATAATAGAATAAACATATGACATAGTATTCTGTCTCTGTTTTATGGTCTATGGTCTGTGTGTATTTGTATCTGTTACAGCCGTCTCCATCTCGATGACCATCGTTTCGTGTGCATCACTGAATCATGAGCATGGCGATTGAGGATTGGGCACACGGAACACGAAATACGGAATACGGAACAAGACAAAAGGGAAAGTCACATTCGTCAATGAATCATCCTCAAGTCATTGTGTACGTTCTACATTCTACATTTTTTATCCTATCCGTATGGATGCGAGATACTTTCACCATTCACCATTTTCTGTGTATTGTTTCAAAATGCACATGGCACATGAAAAATGAACACAGAAAGTAGAACATCAACCGTTTGTAGATTTCCGCGTGAAAATATGAATTTCGGCCTGGTTTTTGACTTGACTCTTGACTTGAAATCGGATCCGTCAGTAGATTGTCATTGTTAGTGAAAAAGTGAAGAGTGAAAATGAAGCCGCTCTTTCTCTGCATTAAAATAATTGCTTTGGATTTTTCATACAGATATAAAATATTTTTTTACCACCTAGAATCTAGATTCTAGATTATAAAAGCTTCCGACTTTTGAGTTGTGAGTTCTGAGATGAAAAAAATGGGAGAAAGCTAAAGTGAAAGTACTGCAATCATACTGAGTATCTACTATCTACACGGAGTAAAACGTATCCGTTTGAATTAAATTTGAAACTTGATCTACAATATTTCTATGCTCTGTTTTCCGTTTTCTGTACTCTGTGCTCTGTGCTCTGTGCTCTGTACTCAGTGCTCTGAGCGGAGTGTAGTTTGTAGTTTGTAATATCTGTATTTGGTAAACCTGATACCCTTTGCAAGGTTACTCTTTTGAAAAAAATCCAATGTTCTAGTTCCAGTTCATGCGGCAACAACCTCACGTTGCACAAAGAAAGGTAGTTTCAGAATTCAAAATGCATAGATACTAACATATTTGTACATTTTACATGCAGAAGACATGTGACATCTACAAATACTATAGAAAAATGAGGGAAGAGAGATTGTGCGAAAAAATAATAAAAGTGAGACTTACATGAAGTCCTGGTCTCTTGTGAGTTGGTGGTGAGGCAGGTGTGGGGAAGTGACCAGAGGAAATCCGGTGTCTTTGTACCTGAAAGAAACAGTTAAAACAGTTTAAAAATTATCAAAAAGTATACGGATATTTTTAAAGGTACAGATATCATGGAAAACTTGGTAAAAGCAGCTAAATAACGGAATCGTTAAAATACTTATAAATTCTGCATTTTTTAGTATAAAGTATAAATTAAAGTTGTTGAATAAATCCAATTGTCAGTCCAATTAAATTTGGAAGTAAATACAAATGTCAAGAGTCAAGATTCAAGATGTCAAGAGAGATTTATGTATTTATTTATGTACCAGTTCATCAGCTGGAGGATCAGTCCACAGATGTTCTCCTGTTCTCAATTTGGAAAAATCCAGAGCACATGGACCAACTAAAACCAGATTAACCAAACATCAAACATCACACAGATTAAATACACAACACACACAGCGTAAATGACACACATTAGATAAACACAGTAAATAGTAAACAGTACACAGAACACAGTAAAATAGTGTAAGAATATCTCAGCACGAGTTTCATATCTAGATTCTAGATTCTAGATACATCTGCTGAAACCCATTATACATTATAAGGCTATTTTTTTCATATTATTTACATATCGATTAGATATTAGATACACATTATAATGTGTATCTAATCTATCTATCTATCCTTTATTAAAAATGACAACAACATGTTTTGCTTTTTTTTTGCATTGCTTCCCTATAATATAAGTAGTGCCTTGTTATTCCTCAGTATTTGCAAATTTCTCATCAAATTTAGTAACCTGTTGACTTGTTTTGATTTTTATTCTTTTTCTTATAACGTTATAGTAAAAATGATGGTAATTGTGGTAATATAATTAAAATGATGTGGTTCAAGTGTGTAAAAAGAGTAAAGAGACAACTATACAGCAGCATGGTTTATCTTAATATTAAATATGCTCTTTACTCTATGCTATACACTATATAAATTACGGAATGTTGTATAGGTATGTTTATGATCTGTGAGATGAGAAATTAGAATAAAGTGGAAAACAAACTCCTCCGCAAATAACTGTCGCTCATTGAATCATTAAAAAGGCAGGCATCAGCGGTACTGTACGATGTATGATTTGCGGTTAATACCTGTAACCTGTAGAATGTAGAATCTGCCTGTTTACTATTTACTGTACTGTATATTGTATATTGTGCATTTATAATTGCTACACTTTTTACTTTTTACTTACCGAGGAGTGAGGAGAGAATCGACCCGTAATCTGAATCCGCAACAAGAGCATCCTTCTCGTAATACTTGCTGCCAAAGACAAAAAACAGAACAACAACAAAAAAAATCAATCATCAGTCAATATAATATTATTATTATTGTGTATATTCAAGTTGTTGACTGTTTCAACCAGTTTTATCCAGTTCTTTCCAATTACCAGTCAAGATTTTGCATAAGTTAAGGCCTAATCCCACACACTACTCAATACTCTATACTCGTTATTATACTCGAGTTCTTTTTAGTAAGTTTGACAAAAACACTTGCTTTTGTAGACCTTCTAAATTCTACATTCTCCATACTGCATGAATAAATAATAAAAGCTCGCCAATCCTATTACAAATAAACAGGAATAAACAAATAAATGTAATCCTTCAGCTGCCTTCTTCTGTTTTGTTTCTATGTTCTGTGGTTTTGGGACTTGTACTTTGTGCTTTGTACTTTGAACTTCCATGTTAGATGTTAAAAGATTCCTATTCTGAATTCTGAATGAACGTAAAACAAGTACAAAGTACAGTCATTTCATGCAATTTTACACATATCAACAATCCCGAGTAATAAACACTTGATGTGTCACGTGTTCCTGTTATTACATCTTTTTTTGTATGCTTTATACACACTCTTTTCTCCTTTTATATAAGTACCATTTAACATTTAAACCGTTTGCTGCATCTGTACTTGAAACGAAAACAAAAATAATTGACTCGAGACTCCAGACTCTATGCTCGAGAGGCTTAGGACAACCATAAAAAAGCTCCTGATGGAAAGCAAAACAAAATACAGATATTATGTGGATTTCCTATCTAGAATTCAGAATCTAGAATCAAAAAGTAAATATGTATTTCATGTCTAAACTTTTCATATTTCAGTAATTCTTAACGCTCCGTCTGCCCACATCAAAGCTTCAGTTTCAGCTCCAGTTTTCCAACGAGAGAAAATATTGTGCATCTTTTATGCAAAAACTGTTCACTGTTCCCTGTCCAATCATCACACATTTCTGGATTCTGGATTCTGGATTTAGGAATCACTTGACAAGTTATCGTATTTACGAGTTACGGCTCAAATGCAGTGTTTGTCAAAAACACTTGTGCTAATTCCCTCACGAGTGAAGTGAAGTAAACAGAAAACAGAGAACAGAGAACAGAGTCAGTTTAGAGAAAAATGGATAGCATAATATGCAATATTATATAAATGTAAATATACTGCTGAAAGTACATAAATAATAAATATGTATTTCACTCAGTATCTGTATTTCGCATTTTGTATTTCATTTTAAATATCACGTCTCGTGAATTGAAAAGAAAAGTTTCCAATTTTTTTACTACAGAATATAAAACATCACATGTTACATATAGCATGTAACGTTGCAACGTGTTATGCAATCTTATATAAGTTCAAAAATTCAAAATACATAATTCAACTCTGTTCTAAATTTCCCTTTCTTCTTCATTTAGTATTCTGCATTCTGTATTCTGTATTTTAAGTTCCAAGTTGAAAGTCTTAAGTCTAAAGTCTAACGTCTCAAGGAAACTTATAATTTTACTGCATAATGACTGTGATCCTGTCTCAAGTCTCAAGTCTCAAAATACAAAATACAAATGAAGTTGTAGTGAATGAAGATGTGTATAATAATATAAAATAAATTCATATTATTTCTCCAAATTATACAATACAGAATACAGGATACAGATATGAGAGTAGAGGGAAAGGTAAAGAGATGAGACATCTGACGCTAAAAGAAACCTCTTTTCTCCTTTGTAATTTAAAACACTTTCCCAGCTCCCCAGTATCTTTTTGTAAGTGTACAGTATACAGTGTACAAAGTATACAGTATTTTTCTTTCTCTTTCTTCACCATTACTTATTCAGAGAAAGTCCATAAACCATAAATGTAATGGTGAAAGAAATTTCCCTAGGAAAATCCCTCTCACTTTCTCTCACTCTTTCTCTCTGTACTTTTCTGTCTCTACGTCTCTCTGTCTCTCTAATTCCCCATAAAAGCTCTCTCGTGGTTCCCAGTGGATTTTCTCAAGGCTCAAAAACTCAAAATGCTCAAAATTCTCAAGCTGAAAATGACGAAAATTTTCATACATGTGTATTTTCATAGTTAATAATAATACATAAAATGCAAAATGTAGGATGGTAAAATGTAAAATGGTGCTGGGTACTTTACACTTGACAGTGTTGCAATTTGCAATTTGCACTTTTCCCTTTTCACAGAAGCACAAAAGCTACTGAAGAATGAAGAAGAGCTTTCCTCCTTCACAATTCACGGTTACTACTGCATTACGTAATACATAACAGTACATTTTATTTTGCATTACAGTGGATGAAAATGAAGATGGATAAAGAATAAAGATGATCGAGTGAAGATAGTACATTTTGCATTTTGCATAATATTCTAAAATCGCTGTGCTTTTCTATTTTCAATTCGGCGGAGCCAGTGTGAATTTTACCCACATGTTTTATTACAATAATATTCAAAGGATGGTTATATATTTCCACGTTTACATTTTCTCTGTATAGTTTATGAAAAATACTCGAGGAATATTTTCTATAGTATAAAATATTATCATAGATAAAATTTTATATATTTTGTACATTGTACACAAATTCTGCCTTTGGAAAATCTCATCTTGAATCTTGATTCTTGATTCTTGATCATTGACGTACTCATCCAAAAATTCCAAATACAAATTCCAAATCCAAATTTAATTTTAGACTTTGGATAATTTTATCAAGCATCAACCCAATCCAAGCCACAATTTGACAATAGTGTAGCAATTTCCTCTCCTTTCTTGGAATTTCAATTTGTACAAGAATTCTTTTGCAAACTATAGATATTAGATATTGAACTAGATTTACTAGAGAAGATCTACTTGCAAACAGTAAATGAGAAATAAAAAGAAGAAAGGAAAAGAATTATTATTGAAAAAAAAAAGAGGAAGAAGAAGGGAAATGAATTGGGAATTCCTTTGATAGACGAGTAGTCACACGTGAAATAAAAATGTGGAAGCGCGTAACACTTAACAATTTTTGTATGACGTAACACCTATCACGTATCAAATATAAAGAGTGACATGATTCAACAAGAGAACAAACGAACAAGAGGAAATTTAGGATCAAAAAATAATGTACAAAAGGTACAAATATTCCTTGATCTTTCTGTATTTTGTACTTTTTATTCTGTAGGAATTAAAGGAGCAAGAAGATTTGAAAGAGATGCAAGAAAAAGTATGAGATAAAGAAAAATATCGAAATATCGAAATATCGAATAGTTTTCCCATTTTAATATTGACATTCAACGCTCAAGTATTTTCTATCACATACTTTGGATTTTGGATTTTTGAATTTCGGATGTATTAAATTTGAAACGATGTACGAGATGTACGAATTTTCTGCGAAGCCGAGGGGACACTCAGAATTCTCACAAGTCAGCCTATTCGTAATATGTAATATGTAAATTGAATAGTCAAAGTTTGTAGTGCAAGATTCGATATTCGATGAGTTGAATTGACATGTACAATGTACAATCTATATGAAAATCTTGATGGAAAAAGTAACTTTTCAATTTTGTATTTTATTTAGACTGACTGACACAGGAAATATCTGCGAGGAATGGGAGTGATGAACAGAAAAAATAAAGAAAAAGGAAGAAAGAAGCTTAGTAGAAAAGATGTGGACTGGAGAAAACAAGTATTCATACAATTCCCACATCCTCCTTTGAATGTGGAACATAACACATAACACAAGACAGAATAGAATGAAATACCACTACCACAGAGTGGAGTAGGGAAAAGGTGAAAATGTTGAGGGCTGAGGACCACAGAGAATAAAACGGGTATGGAAAAGGTGAAAGAAATGTGGAGCTGGAACTGGAACTGGAGCCCTGAGAAACATTCTTTACTCCTTTTTATTTCCCATTCTCCAGCCTATTGATCGTTCTCCAGCTCTTTTGAGTTTCCAGTCTCTAGATTCTAGAGTCTAAATCCTAGATTCTAGAGTCTAGAGTCTTAAGTCGTGACTATTATCACAAAGCGCATCTTTTTCTTATTTCTTATTCTCCTCCAGCTTCTTTCATCCTTCACCTCATTTCATTCTTCCCTCTTCATTTTTTCCCTCCAATTCCAATTCCAACTCCATCGCAAACTCCAACTCAAATAAACCATTTATGTGAAGATGACAAGAATTTTCATGGGTGCACAGTGGAAATCCATAAAGCGATTTGAGCTCTAATAAAATAGGGGAAAATCTACAAACTTCCAAACTTTGTACTTTCTCCATACCAAAGAAAGAAAGTACGGAGAAAGTACTCGCTTTCATCTTTATAGATTCTAGATTCCATAGTCTGACTAGTTCTATCTTTAATATCTACCTGTCTAATGCCAACTGTCAACTGTCTGTATTCATCTGTATATCTGTATTCTATATTCCCTAAGAATGCCTGGAGCATTTAAACCTAATATTGTTACCCACTTAACCTTTTCCAGTCGCTGTCTCAAAGAATTAAGCATTTAAGAATTTAAGAATGAACAAGGTTTTCTATTACGTCAGCCGGTGCAATTCAACATCAACCAACAACAGAAGCATCAAAATCACATATTTATAAAACCTTGTCAGCCGTCAGTTGTCAAACGCATGTAAATTCTAAATTCTGCATAAAAATACTATGCTAGTTACTTTTCTTTTGTGTTTGTGAAAAAAATACGTAACTCGTAATTCCATCAAAAATGTTGATGCTGATAGTTGATAAAACCCCACAGATTACAATTTACAATCTTTTTTCTTCCCCTTGGCAAAGAACCCCGAGTTCAAAGTGGAATAGAAAATAGAAAAGGGAAAATACACATAGAAAAAAAATGAAAAGAGATGGAATAATGGAAAATAAAAGGTACAGGATTTAATTGCATAAGCTCGCCAATAATATAATTCACGATCCATGATCCATGGCGATCAATATAGTCAAAAAAATAATTGTAATACTCATTATGAAATAGGATTTTCAGTTTCAAAGCCTAATTTGCCCCGGTTTGATCGAGGATCGAGACGAAGAATATTCAATATTTGGTATTTTTTTCTTTATTTTCTTTATTTGGCTTTTTCCCTTGAAGTTTCACAAGCAACAAGCATTTCTGAAAATGTAGGAAGAAAATAGAAATACAGAGGAAAATCTTGAGCTATTTTTTCAGCAGCATTCACCAGTTCCGTCCAGTCCAACCTCCAACATTAACCTCCAACCTCCAACATTCAACATTTAATCCAATCCACAAAGGCAATATAAAGAAAAAGTAAAAGGAGATCCGGAACCCGAAACGGAGGCGGGATGAAGATGGAAAAATAACCGACATCAAAGATTAGGATGTGGAAAATCCTTTGTCAGGGTTGACATAATATAATATATAATAGTATAATATCACACACATGTTTTTAGAAGATCTACAATCTACAATAGCTATAATAGTACATATCTACGGTCTACTGTATTTATACATGAGTTACTGTAAAAGTGACAGGAGGAGAAAGTGAAGGCTATCAATAGAGTAGTTCTTTTGGATCTGGATTTTGACATAGAGTGAAGCAATTTAATACATAATACATAGTACATAATCCATCTAAAATCTAAAAGACACAGGGAAAAGGAGAAAAGTAAGAAAAAGGCTGGAGAAAATACATATTACATATGTCTTCATCCTCTTCTTACTTATTACACACGGAAAAATAACCGCACTTGTTTCTTGTTTGCCTTTGTCCTTTCTCTATTTCCACTTTCTCCACTTTCTTTACTTTCTCCGTATCAAACATGATCGTATTATATTTTCTATTATATTATATTATTCTCCCTTATTTTTTCTTCTGAACTCTGAACTCTGAACATTGAACATGTCATGTATTATTATGTATTATGTTCTGAGGGAAAGAATCTCAAAATCCTGTGGATACTTCCTGTTTCGTCAATCTCTCATCTAACATTTTCCTTTCAACTCCAGATCATTTTCAGTTCCAGTTCAAGATCTAAACTCCAAACTCCAAACATGAAACACGAAACATGAAAAGGAAGGGGAAAGGGCAACTGAGACAGTACTAAAAACTGGTAAAAAAAATGTGACTGTAAACTGTCAGCTCCATACTGTTTTTTTACATGTATGAGACTCTATCCCTGAGTCTAGAGTCTAGAGTTTAATCTACGTCTTTTTTTTACCCTTGTCAATCCTTTGCACAGCAGGAGAGGAGAGCGGAGTGAAAGCCAAAAAAAGGAAGCAGATGAAACTTATGGCGAGGAAAAATCTTGATTCTTGACATTTTTATATGGCGCAACAAACCAAAAACCACAAACCACACGACACAGTACACAGTACTTTCAGCTCTCAGATGTAAAATGTACAGATTAGACACATGGATTTTCCCCAGCATTTTTCAACTGGTATCCGTATTGAGTATTGAGGTTCGGCCGCAATGGGATTTCCTCCGTTTGCAGGCCGCAGCCATTGAATTAACGAACTAGAACAAAATGTGTGGGAAAAAGTAATACTTCCGATTACCGATACAAATTCCGAATCCGATCTAAGTTTTAAATGTGCATCATGTACATGTTTACATATTATTTACAAGCTGAAGCTCAATTAGCAGGGAATGCAGAGGATTTTTCATAATGAAAAACGAGCAGACCTGTTCCAAGAATTTACTCAATTCACTGCAGAGTATTTTCTCGTGTTTCATGATTTTAGCCTGATTTTAGAGGAAACTATCTACATTTTGCATAAGTATATCACATTCATCTTTTTTAGTTTTTCTCCTCCCCCTTTTAAAAAAAATAAAACTTACAGGAATTCTTAATATCTGGAATCTACATTTAGAATCCAGAACGAATTTCCGCATGAGGAAATAAATAGAATAGAAGAACAGGAAAAAGCCGTGTAATTCTTGTACTTTCTGCTTTTTGGTTCGTGGATGATGTTGCCCACTCAATGTATAAATTTTCATCATGTCCTTTTGTTCAAGAACATTTAGGAGCTGGAACTGGAACGGGTTGAACATTGAACATAGATTTTAGACGTGCACTTTTCATCCTTGGCTCTTCGCCCCGAGTCCAAATATCTATAATCTACATTCTGAATTCTACATTTTCCACTTTCTACATTCTACAACACAGTTTTCTTCCACACATTATTTTGTGTACGCCATTTGTTCGGTTTTCGGTTTGTCTTGACTCTTGATTCTTGATGTGTTTTTCCTCCTTTTTTTAGCTTCCCCTTTCTATAAATTTGCAAATAAAGAATAAAGATATCCTAACATTGAATACATGTGGAAAAATCTCTCTCATCCAAGTCCGTCCAAGTCATCTAACATCTAGATTTTCAGCCTTTTTATCCTTCATCCCTGATCCATCTGCACTCTGCATTCTACATTCTGACTTGTAAATGCTCACTCTGGCTCGTTGCTCCTGTTTTTTTCCTTTCAACCACAGCCCTGACTTCATTTCCCAGATTCCCTAGATTCTAGATTCTGGATTCTAGGTTCTGGATTCCAGGTTCGTTAAATAGACAGCTTTCTCTTGACTCTTGCTCATGGAAAAAGGCAAATACAGAAAGAAAGAAAGAGAGAAAATACGAGGCCGTGAAACATAAAAAATTGGAGATTGTAGATTGTAGATCTACATAGTTTTTCCTATTTATTTTCCACTCCTTTTATCCTTTTATCTTATTTTATTCCATTTTATTTCACTCTGCCTCTTTTCCTTCTTCCATCTCCCATCTGCTATCTTTCCACTTTCCACTTTTCACATGGTGAATTGTGTGTGATTTACTCGTTGGAACAAATGTGTTTGTAGTTTGTAAATAGAAAGCACAGAGAAAGAGAAAGCAGAGAGGAGAAAGATGCATAATGTACACCAATTGTGACTTGTGAATTCTGAATCCTGAATGCTGAACTGTAGCGAAGAAGAACAAGAGAAACCTTTTAAAAGTCAACGGTTGACTGTTTGTTAAAGTCTGCTGGTTGCTGGTGTTTTGTGTGTCTGTCTTGAGCCTTGAGTCTTGAGTCTTTTGAGTGTGGTAAATAGTAAACTTGATAGATTTGGATAAGAGTTAAAAGTCCTCGGCCGCTCATAAGTTATACGCTATACAATGTACATTTTCTTTATAGTAAAGTTGAGGCTGGATAAATCTACTAAATCTACTCCTTCTGTCTCTTTCCTGTCTGTCAACTTCATCTTCATCGTCAGTTTCAGCTTTCAAGTTTAAACAAACTCGGACGTTTTTGTTTTCCTTTCACTTTGAATTAACCAAGTCGACCTGATTCCTCAACTTTCTACTTTCTAAACTTGTACACTGTAAAATCCAAACTCTTCATTCTTCATCTATCTTTGATTCATCAGAAGCAGAAGCAGAAGCATAATCACTTATGTATAAGAGTTTAAAAAGATGAGACGTCTCCAAGAGAAAAAAGAAAACTAGAATAAATAGCTTTTTTAATCTCTGGTTGAACAACTCAAGTCTCAAGGCTCAAGTCGAATCAAGTAAAAAATAAAAATAAAAAAACAAAGGAATAAAATTCATCCACTTTGTCCATGACCTGTCTTTTTCTCTTATCTTTTCAGGAATGAACGAGGGAGAATCAGATATCAGACTATCAGACATCATGCTAAAATAATAAATGAGAGAACGGGTCACATGAGAAAAGTTGCACATTGTACATTTTTGCATTTGTGCATTGTTCCTTTTACCTGGTGCTTCCGCATTTGGACTTGTGAATCAGGAATCAGGCAATTTGACAAAGAAAAAAGAAAATGAATGCACCAGGAAAAATTATAAAAAGAACAGCAAAACAAGACAATAGAAAGCACTCTCGTGGGAAATCAGATGAACCGAGGACCTTTTAAGAGGACAGAGGACAGAGGACAAGAGGGCACTTGTGAAATGACACGAGAAACGAGTGGATAGTGGATCTTGAATATTGAATGTTGAACAAACTACCTTTAGTTTTTAGTTCTCTCCTCTCTTTGCTTTTTGCTTTTTGTTTTTTTGTCCCAATTCCTTGTGCTTTGTTTTGCATTTTGTTTGTTGAATGTTACTCAATATTCAATTTCCCTGTTCCCTGTTCCATGCTGTAGTCAATTGTCAATCTTCAATTGGAAGGGATGGAAATTAATTGGAAATAGAAATGGAAGTGGAAAGCTAAATACATTATACATGGGGAAGTACTGTGTGTACAAAAGACAAACAAAGCTGTTGAAGAATGGAGAATCCTTGAGATGAGATTACAGATATTTCCCATTCCAATGCATTATACATAATGCTCAATACTCAATGCTCAATCCACAAGGAATAATACACAAAAGGAGACAGGGAAATGGCATTTGTGAATTCTATCCACTAGTCCTTATTTATCTACCATCTGCAAGCTGGAAGAGTTTCAGTTCAGAAACTCTCAAGAGCTCCAAAGTTGTGTGTGTAAATACATTATAGATTGTAGATATGGACTCTTGTCAATTTTTAACTTTCAGTAGTTTTAATACGGTTCAAGTTTCATTATGCACAAATATATAAATAATAAATATTATAGTTAAAAACTCAACAACACTTTGAAATTGAAATTAAAATTTGAGATAATGTGGAATTTTCTTATTTTTTAGTTTACCAAAAATAAAAAATCAAAACCGAATTCATTCAAGTTTTACATGAGCAGAGCGTGTACAGTGTAAAAATAATATTAAAACTATATACGTATTTATATGTATTTATTTCTTTAGAGCTTTTCTAATAATTTCTAAACCACGTACCAAACACAGTAAAAAAGTATCAAAGAAAAGTTGGAAAATGTGCGATAAAAAAGAAAAAAGAAGCTCGACGGTAAAAATTTTGGTATTCTGTATTCTTGAAACTGAAAAGAGAAAAAACGAGTTTTATTCTACTACTTTTTACTTTTTACAGTCCCTTCATAAAAACACAAGTATCTTATGTACAATGGGTGATGTGCATACAAGAGACAGTAAAAGGTGAAAATATTTATTTATTTAAGGAATTGAAGAAAATGAAACCTTTATTTTTTATTTTATGTAGTTTCGTGTTTCATGATTCATTATTTCGTCTTCAGCTTCAGGTTTTAGCTCAAAATAAAAAGTGGTACATTTTTATGGAAAATAATAAAGTAGAATATGACAAACAGCTGGAATCGGTATGAGCATGAGCATGACCAATGAGAACTGTGCTTTAAATTTATGCATAAATTTGGCAGTTAAAAGTATGTAGATACTTTACAGTTTACAGATAAAAGATCCCAGATAAAACCCGCCCGGCGGATGTTGACTGTCTGATAGTTAAATTCTGCTAATAACGTATATTTATGATGGAGGACAAAGAAGTAGAAGTAGAGCATAAAGTATATAACGTACCATTGATTCCACGCGGTAATTAATTAATAGACATATAACCGATACTATTAAAAGTCTGTCTACAAGTATAATTTGCATGTATGTTAAAAATTTCCATTTGAAAAGCTGTGACTGAAATTGTGGCTCTTTTCTCCCACGCCCCACTCAAACTCAAACTCAATCAAAACTCCAAACTCCAATGTTGTGTCTCTAAATATTTTCCTAGTTTCCTAGAAATTACTAATATCCAAAATGTTCACGTTGCACGTTTTGCTCCTGGGCAAACAATTTACCAGCTTACCAGTTAACTTGTTTTAAAGCTTTGCCCTCCCCCTATTTTCTCTTTGATCTATCAAGTCACTCAACTGAATTTCAAGTTTAAAGTAGTAAACTTTTCTATGCTTTACAGATAAATTCACATTGTACATATTCTTTGTTAACAAAGTAAAAAAAAGTAAAAACATATCTTAGAAAAAATGCACTAAAAATGCTGACTAAAAATTAAAAATTAAAAGGTAATTTTTTCCTAAAAAAAGAAGGAGGAGAAGGAGCTTGTAGTAAAAGCCTCCTACGTAGTGAATTTTATAGTATAGACTAAACTCCAAACTCCAAACTGTATAAACTTTAAACACTTGCAGTAATGAAAAATGCATAAAACTATTTTACCAAAAGAAGCGCGAAAACTTGATGTAGATAATTTTTAATTTTTGTGCAGGAAATGCATAATATAATGAAAAATTATTTTGAAGGTTGGCTCACCTATTATTTTGAACGATGTAGTCAATGATTTTGGCTAATTGTTTTTCTACCAAGGCGGTCCTTATCCATAAATACTTTGCACTCGCGGCCACAGAGTTCCGCTTCTGTAGAGGTGGTTTGGCTCCTATTCCTATTCCTATTTTACTCGCACTCTCACTTCCAGAGCTTGAGCGCCTGCAAACACAATTAGACAAATTAAAAAATGTAATTCATAATTAAATAATAGATAGTAGATAAACATAAAATAATAATATCATAGAGCACGACCCACAAAAAAACAAAAATTCATCATGATCGTTTTAGTCCAAGTTGGAGTTGCACCAATAAAATTAAAAAGAGTGTAACTTTTTTCCTAATTTTTATTCCGCTTTGTGTACATTTCCAATAAAAGAAGGAACGTAAAAGTTTATCGAGTTCAAAATACAAGATAGTTGATTAATAGTTGATTAGTTGATTCTGCCCGTTTCCAGTTTTCAGTTTCTTGTTGAATGCCCGTGGCTAATGAACAGGAAATAAAAGGGAAGGGGATTTGGAAAAGGTCAAAATTTTAAAAAGATAAAGAAACAGACCAAGAATTTGTGGGGTTTGAGTTTTGGCATGTGTGTCAGAAAAATAAAGGAATCGGAGCTCTTTTGGAGCGGAAAGAAAAACGTCTAGAATCTTGAACGTAGAAATGTACAGAAAAAAAGAAAGGTAAAAAGGTCGTTTTTCATTCTGTGAGATCTATTTCATTCTAGAATTTAGATTCTAGAGTTTAGACTTGAGTCACTGACGACTGAAGACAAATGACTTGACGTCAAATTGAGAAGAGATAAATGTGGAAAAGATGGTGTCTCCGCTCTGTTTTTACCTTATTCTTCATATTTAGAAGTTTGATGAAAAGTTTCAAAAACTTGAGGGAAGGAAAACCTGAAGTATGAAGTATGAAGCAGAAATAAAATAAGAAATAAGAGAAACTGAAATGACGTGACTGAGACTTACTTGTTTGGATCACAGTTTTCAATCTCATGTACAAGTTGTACTATTCTAGCGGCGGGTTGAAAACTTTTTGCAACCTTGTGAAGAAGGGCTGTGGTGCTGGAACTCTTGAAAAGTCCGAGAGCTCTTCGTTTTAGTCCATGAGAAACACAAGCTTCCACCGCAGCTGCATTATACATCACACATGAAAAATGAAAATGAAACATCAAATATCAAATCACAATTACGTACCTTTTATATCATCAATTTTCTGTTCTTAACCATTTTAAAAATATCCATTCTCCATCTATTGACGATTAACGTAAACACAAGCAATCAAATACTGTCTTAAATGATTTTTTTTAACTTCTAATTTTGTATTTAGTCCTTGTAGAATTTTCAGGGTAATATTTCTTTTTTTGTACATAAAGTCTAAAGTCAATATTTTATCGTGGGAAAATGGAGAGCTGGGCTGAAAATACGCATTATATATTATCTTCCTTTATTTATAATTATAATTGCAGACTGTACAGTGTACAGTGTACAGAATACAAATAAAAAATAAAAGAGGAGCAACAGAAAAAGGTATCCCATGAAAATAGATAAATATACTTGATTTCCCACGTAAAGTGTAAATTGTAAATTATGTGACTGCTGAAGCTATAAAAAGTACGTGACCAAGACAAACGTCCTGAAAGTTGACAACTTGCGACACTTTGTTTTCCCTTTACTATTTACTATTTACACTGTACGTTGGACAAGGTGAAAGTTGAAACAAGTTGTTAGTTCTTACTTCGTAGTGCAATTAAAAAGTAAATTATCTTCATGATCTACGTTGCAAGTTGTACATGATACATTTTACAGAGAAAGTAACGTCACTTCTATTTTCTGTCTTCTAGATTATTTTATACTTGATACTTGAAACTTGATATGATACTATACACAAAATATAATACATTGTATACTGCATATGAAGATACATAAATACAAATAATTGTTTTCATACCACAGAGTGAGGTGATACTGGCACTGTCCTCATGTACAAACTTCCTCGTCACTGCCTCTTCCATTATGGCTTTCACCTGAAACACGAAATACAAAAATACACAAGGGTAAATAATAAATAGTAAGTACAAAAATAGAAACAAATTGTAAAGACAAACATGGAACATCCACCTCGAAACTCTAGACTCGAGAATCTCGAGAATCTCGAGGTGTTGAGGAAAATTCTAAATTCATCAAAAGGTTTAGTTGTTAGTTGCAAAACTTATTCAATTTCTCTCCAGATAGTTTCTATTTTCTATGCTCTGTGCTGTACTTATTACTCGTGACTTATCCATCGTCACATGTACTCAAGCTCCACTCTTTATCTTTCGACTCCACTCGACTATTCGCGTCTCCGCCACCTCATTATTAATGATCTCTTTAGAATTTAATTAAAACTCTTAGAATTATCTCAAAATATCACAGGAAATCCAGCATCCAGTAACTATAAACTATACTTTCTACCAAAATAACTAACACGGGTATAAAATATCATGTGTAATGTGTAATACAGATTATATTTACTATTTACTATACAGAGAGTAAATATCCCAACACGTACATCGCAAATCGTGTGACGGAGATGGTGACAAAAATTAATTAAGTAATTAGTTTTTCACTACTGAAACTATAGATACTAGTTCCACTATGTGTGAAATGTGTAGGTACAATTGTAACGATATACTTTAAGCTACAAACTAAAGTCTACACATATGAAATCCTTGAATTTGAATGTTGAATTATCTTTTAAACTAATTATTAATTACTCATGATGCTTTTGCAAATGTTCGACTAGATTATAAATTTCAAGTGAAAGTATTTTGTATTTGGCAGTCTAGTTGTGCACTTTGAATGTTGTATGGTAGTTATTTTATTGACTTTTCAATTCCTAAAAAAGGGATAGTCATCTGATTTATTCAATTCAATTTTCCAGGAAATCAGCTCTGATCCGTGATCCGTGAACCCGGGTATTCTGTACTTGTATTTAAACTCTTTTTGTCCGTACACAATTTTGTTATTTGTTATTTGTAAAGTAAAAGCAAAGGCTTTAAAGAGATTTGATTAGAAAAAAAAATCTGAAAATTGAATCAAAAGAATCAGGAGCTTTTCTTACTTTTTTTTACATCCTTCTTTCTTCTATTTTACATTCAAAAGCTTTTTACTCTATGATATAGTAAAAATGAATTTGAATTCCAATGAATTTTGCCACTAGCATTTCAAAAAAACGAAATTTGAATTCATTCAAATTTTGTAAAGGAACCAGAATGAAAACAAGATACAAGTTTATAGATACAAAAGCTGCCAATTAAAAGATGTAGGATCTATAGATGTTAGATGTATAGAAGCTGTGAAAAATTGGTATTCGTTGGAATTTTATTTTTAGTATTCATATTTCCTAGTTCAAAGTGAAAGCTGTGGAGAAACTGTTTCTAAGAAGAAAATACTGCTACTTAAATAAAGTGTGCTATTTTCTGCACGCTCCACACTCCACACCTTGAGCCTTGAGTCTTGAGGTTTTTGGTTTTTGGCGATTAACGGTGAATTTTTAAAGGTCAAATGGGTAAAACTTTGTACAATCTTCTTTGAGTCTTGAGTCTTGAGAGTGTTTCCTCGTTCAACAGAGATAAGAGATATAATGCCTCAATCTCTTTTTTAAGTGGTTACCTAATCTACTATTCCTGAACAATACAGTACAAATTGTATAATAAAATGAACCGGAAAACTTTGGAAGAAAAATGTACATTTCTTTCCATCATGAGGATTTTAAAGTGGATTTCCTTTCTAAAAAGTTGATGACATTTACCAATAATCAATATTATACAGACTAAAGGTTTAATGGAGATTATGAAAAGGAGTTGGCATACACGAGCATTTGAGGAGTTTGAAGTTTGAAGACGAGAACTTTTTCTGTACGAAACTGTAGAATGTAGAATGTCCAACAAAGAAAATGTCAACTAAAGGTCATTTTTATGCGACATTAATGGGTCCAATTTCCCTTAATTCCCTACTTATTTTAATAGGCAATACAAGCAATAGTTTTTCTTTTCCTTTTCCAACTTTACCACAAACTACACAAATAGTATAAAGTATAAAGTATTGTAAAAGCTTCGAGTTTTTAGTTATTGAGAACCTATAAATTCAATAAAATTCTATAAAGGTATAGAATTTTGTCATATTTTTGTGGAGGGAAGTCTTTTCATTCTTCTTTTTTCTGCATGTACTTTTGTACTAATACGTGGTAATTTGTTGTATTCAATACTCAATACTTAGTGGTCAATCCTCAATCTGCGTACAAAATATACAAAATGCTGAATGCTCAATATGAAGATAAATGCACCAGAAATCTCCTTTGGATACTTGATTAGTGGATAAAATGTGTGGATGGCTGGATTGCTCTTGACCTCATTTCCAAGAGACACAGCACACAGAGTACAGAAGCAGGGGAAATAAGTAGTCCACTGTGGTATTTGCATTCATGCAACAGGTGCAAGATTTCCCGTGTATGTTAAATGTAGACTGCACACAGCACACAGTATACTGGTTTTCCATTTTCCATAGCTGTGTACTTTCTCCTTTCCACACTGGATTTTCATTCTTCCTTATTTTCAAGAATGCGCAGAATGTAGAATGGGTCAGGAATGTATTTACTAAACTTTCTCTCATCTTGAATCTTGATTGAATGTTGAATGTTGAGGGCTCAATTCTGAGTGTTATTGCATCCACAATTCACGATCCACATGTTGCAGAAAATGAAGGATTTTATCCCACAAATTCTCATTTCCCCGACACTCAGATTAGACATTAGACACATCCAAATTACACATGTCGACAGTCAATACTCAATGTAACACATACAAAAAACACTTTTTCTGACTCTACACTCTTTGCAAATACAAAATACATGAACAAACACAAGACACAAGTATTACAAAAAATGAAAAAGGTAGATTCCTAAACGGAAAAAAAGTAATCCATCAATCAATATTTTTTCCATTCATGTTGCATTTCCAATTCCAATTCCAATTCCAACTTTGCCTGCTTTCTTTCTTGAGGTAACAAGTATTTATACTTTATACTTTATACGCTGATTAGAGTTGGACTGCCAACTCAAAAGAAGGAGTCCTGGGAAAACATGTATGAAAAAAGTATCATAAAAATCTATTTGACGGGAATGGGGAAAGATGAGCTTGAGGTAAATAGGAAAAAGTCATTACGTGTACAGGAGAAAGTTCCACTGACTCCAGAATCCAGAATCCAGACTCTAGAAGCGTCAAGTTGACTGACTTGTTTTTGGTTTACAGGATAACTTGAGACTTGAGACTCAAGACTCAAGTAATTTTCTCAAACATGGTCTGATGGACACTGGACATTGGATGGCGAAAAGGTGAAAAGTACATGGGAAATGTGAGGCAGGAAAGTGCTGGACTTGACTTGGCTTGAGGTGAATTGAGTTGAATTGATTTGAACTCATGTCCAAATGCTCATGAGCCCAACTCATGTCATACAAAATACAAATGCAAGGCCAAATAATAAAGGCAATAAAGAGAAAGCGTAAAAAGTAAAAGAAAACTTTTTCCAGAGAAAGTTTTTCTTTTGGCCAGTTTCTGCCACTCTTTTCTCTTCTCTTTTCTCTCTTCTCTCTTCTCTCTTCTCTCTTCTCTCTTTTATCTATAGATGATGAACACATTTTGCACATTGCACATGTACAGAGATAACAAAATCCTTAATCCATTATGTTGCTTACTTTCAATGTGAAATATAGTATATAATACCTGTAAGCTATATAATGTGTAATGCACATGTTGATATCTATCTATAATCTATAATCTATAATACTGGTAATAAAGTTGACCTTCAATTCCTCAAAGTTATCACTACCGTTTTCTAGTTTCCTTCGGCCTCTGGATTCTTGTTTCTAGATTCTAGATTCTAGATAAAACAGACGATCCAATTTCTAACTGTTACACCTTTTTTGTTTTATATTATAGCAAAAGTGTAAATTGTACATTGTACAGTGTACCTTTTACGTATCAATCGGTTGTTTGATAACTCTGGAAAAATTGTCCTAGTGGCCTAGTTATCTTACTTTTGTTTTTTGTTACAGAGTTAGATATTGAACATTGAACATTGCACATCAAATCATGTACCAGAAATAAAAAGTAAAACAAAAAATGTACGCTGTACTTGTAGTATTTTTTAAACTGGGATTTCTATTACAAAAGCCCAGTAGAAGAGAAAAATAGAAAACATCTCTTCTAGAAATATAGTCACGAAATAAAAATAAACCAGTTGGAGTTGGAGTTGGACTGAGAATTATCAAGTTATCAAGTTAAGTTGGGAACAGAATTGTATAAATGATAAAGTATAATATAATAAAGTTGAGAAATCCACAAGCTCAAAATGTCATTAAAATATATTGCGAATTACGAGAGCTGCGAATTCTACACATACAAAATACAAATACATGTCTGTCTAAGAAATAAAACTCTTTTGTAACTTTCTGCAAGAATGAAAATGGAAAATGAACATGGAAAATGGAAAATGAAAATGGGTTTTCTACACCGCAGCCAGAATCCAGTAGTAAAATTGAATGTATATTATGTATTACGTAACATGGAGTTGTTTAAAACTAAAGTCCAATTCCATTTTACTCTGTAGTTTGGCTTATGTAAGATATGTGAGATTATGAGATGTCCCTGAATAGTTTTAACAACGACCACTGAGAAAGTTTTCCTTTGCTATTCGCTATTTACTATTTCCTGTTTCTTGTTTGCTGTTTGTTGTTTGTTGTTTCTCGTTTGTCGTTTGTCGTGATTCGCAATTCCTAGTCGCACATTTTGTGAGACCATGAACATTGAACATTACAGATGCTTTTTCAAAAGAGGATGGGCAAAGAGATGTAATTTTCTCAATGTGGAATGTGCATGGAAATTCTTAATGCTGAGTTGTTTCAACTTTCAACATGTTCTAAAATCTTCGACCTCCGACCGCCGACTCACAAGTCACAAGTCACAAAAATCCCGAGTCACACGAAAATACTTTATTTTCTCATGTACGTTTTTCTACTTTGAGCTTTGAGGAATCCGTTGTGAATCGTGAATTGTGCATTGTGAATTGTACATACGTGAAAAACCACAGGTGCGGTGTTAACCCAATTTCAAAGTTTTACATTGTACAAGATTCTAGCGTCTAGATTCAAGAGTCAAGACAAACAGAAAACTCGAGAATGTTTTTTCAACTCTCAATGCTCAACGCTCAAGGGAAAAGGAAAAAGGAAAAGCTCACCATCTGAAACTCCTCTTTCGAGTCTTCTTTTAACTTTATTTTTTATTCTACTCTCGTTCTCTTCTTTCCCTATTTTTATGCCTATTGTTTAGAATGTACAATGTACATTGTAGATTGTAGATTTTAGATGCTTTTGGAGGATTTCAGGAGAAAGTTACCCAATTTTCACCGTACTTTGTTATTTGTTAACTTTCATTTTTATTTTTGTATTTTAGGTATACGAAAACATGAGATCCGAAATAGGAAATAGGAAATGTAAAGCAAACAAAGAAAAAAGTAAATCCATTTAGCACCCGATTTAGCTTAACATCGACACGTCAAAATTCAAACGTCAAAGCTCTACACTCCACATGGATAAATAAGTATGATAAGTACGAGAATGCTCCTGAATCCTCGGTCCTGAATCCTGAATCGCGTGAATCCTTAATATTTAGAATTTAGACAGGATGAAAGAGGAAGGAAATGAATAACTACAGGCTACAGGCAAAACAGGGCTAAAAATTACCATGTAACCTTTGTAATTAGGGGAGGGCGCGGCGCTTCAGCTTGTATCATGTTACACTTTACACTTTACATAAATACAAATGTTTGTGTGTGTTGAAATGTGCCAATTTTTGAGCAGTTGAGAGTTGAGAGTTGAGAGAAAGTACAAAATACAAAATACCGTATTTCGTATTTATAAGCGCTGTATCAAGTATAATTTTGTATGTAGATTTCATTAGTTGGATTTCATGTACAAAGTACAAAGTATAGCGTAGAATTTGCAGTGTAGAATAAAGAAGACCAAAGGTAATGTCTAATATCTATGTGTTGTGTGTTGTGTACGAGTGAGAGGAGGGATGGGAATTATAGTAATTAGTACAGGTCCATGAGCTTAAATTAATGGTGAGTTTTCAGACGTGTAGAATGTAGAATGTAGAGCATTGAGCATTGAACATGGATCGTGGAGGACGGCTCCCTTCACTCGCACCATATTTTATAATGATGATATGACACGTTTAATACGTGAGATGACATAAAAGACAATTAAAGGTTAAACTGGGGACGTCGTCTCACATTAAACTACAAACTACAAACTATAGTATACAAAATGGAATGAATCTCTGTAAAAAGTATATTCTGTATTCTGTATATTTATTATAAAAGTGTGTATTATATTCTCTCTACACTTTACATGGTTCTCTCATTAGTGCAGCTAAAACACTGAAATGCGTCACTAGTCACTACCTCCTTTACCATTTACCATTTACCGTCTCACATTCTCTTTTTTCCAGTTTTCCAGTTTTCCAGACACCAGACACCAGATCCTTTGGAAACTGCAACTCAGCTCTTTTTCCCTCTCCTACATTTTCCAGGTTCCAGGTTCCAGGATCATCTTGTTTCAGTTGGACAAACTTTTTCCTTTTGTCTTTTGTCTTTTTTCAAGACATGGAAAAAGAATCTAGAGTTTCAGTCTGGATCCAAGATCCAAGATGAGAAACTACCGTTTTTCTTTAATTAAATTTTAAGCTCACTAATATGAAAAACAACCCCGCTCTTTCTTTCCTTCTTTCTTTCTGTCTCTTTTAGTTTGGTTTGGGTTTTGTAAGGTATCTTTATCCTTTTTGCTTTTGCTTTTCCTCTTGATTTTACTCTCTACTCGTTACCAATACCCAGCGTGTGTAGTGTGTACTCTGTACTTCAACTTGTAAAATGTAAGGGAAAGTGATGGAGTTTTATTTTTGTACTAATTCTAATTTCTAATTCAACTCCATCTTCATCCGTCTTAATGATCCAGTTGAAACTTGGAACTAGGAACTCCACGATTCTCAATGCTCAATGCTCAATGTTCAAGTACCTGAATTTTTTACTCTTTACTTTTGTTAATTTAGTATTTACTTGAAACTTTAAATAAACTCTGCTTTTGTACTATTCAGTACTTTTCTAAATTCCGTAATCCGTAATGTACAGAGTAAAGAACCTTTATTTTCTTCTTTTTTGATTTTTGATCAAGGAAAAAGTAAAAACTCTAAAAACTCTTTCACCTTTTCCCATAATATTCTTTGAGCTTTTATCTTTAATCTGTATTTCGTATTTCCAAAAAGAGTGAATAGACTATTTTTTTTACAAGTCTATCTCATCTTTTTAGTTTTTATCTATGGGTTTTCTAGCCAATTATTTGAATGAACAGTTGTATTTTTTCTGTGAGTCTAATTAAAAAGAAAAATGTCTGCAAGCTCAGAGTATGCAAGTAAAATTGGTAGAGTAAAAAAAAGCAAGGAAATTTTGAATTTATAGTGAAAGTTTTTGTACAATATATTTTGCAAGTATTTATATTTTGTACTTTTTATTTTTGACACGGTTGATGACTTTATGGTTTATGGTTTATGGTAAAACCTCACTTCAGCCCAGCTCACCTCATTCAATATTTATCCATATCCATACACATGATCAATGATCCATTGTCATTCTCTCTCTATTATTTCCTGTTTTCTTTCACAAGCCCTCTAATAAATATCTAGGTAACGGTTAACGGGAATAAAAGCCATATTTTTTGCTCCTTCTCCATTATTTTTTTTCTTTTGGCTTGCCTCAAGCCTCAAGCACGTAACACGTAAGTTTCCAAGTTTGAAGGTGATATAATATATAATATGAGATGGTTTTGAGATAATAAAGGACATAACTTTTGTTCCTTTTGAACATACAAAATACCAAATACGAAATACGAAAAGAAAATAAAAAGAAAAAGAAAAAGAAAAAGAAAAAGAAAAGGAGGAAAAGAACACAAGTGAGAAGAAAAAAGAACAAGAGAAAGGTGTGATGAAGATGGAAGATGGAGTTTGAAAAGCCATTCACGTATCACGTACATCGTACATAAAATACAGGAGAAAGTAGAAAGGAATGACTTATTGGGAGAAATAGGAGATATGAGGAATACAGAATACACAGTGCAATAAATGTACAATGTACAAGAAGATATGGGGATATGAGAAGTATTGTAAATTGTAATGTATACTTGTTGTACTTATACCAGTGGCTCCTGCATCCTGTAGTACATTTATTTACGCATCTGTGATCTGACTTTTCAGGTTACTACCGCACAGCCCACAACACACAACACACACTTGTTTCATACATCCACTACGCTTTACGTATTACTACAACTAGAATCTACAACTGTGGAAAATACAGGAGGAAAACTGACATAACTCTGTCCACTGCCATACAAAATGCGAGTACGAATAAGAGTAGGAATACAAATACAAATACTAGTGAAATATCCGTATACTTGCACAAGGGAAGAATACAACATACAATATCTACGACACGACACGATACGATACGACCATGAACAGTGAACAGTGAACAGCATGAAGAGTGAAGACTAGTCGTGCTTTCTCTCCCTTTCTCTCCCTTTCATTTGCCATCTCGCTTTCTCTTTCGCTTTAGCTTGATATCGATTTTCCGCATGGCCTCGATCCAACCAGTCCACAGTCTTCCCAATTCCCAACATTCACATTCACATTCACAGGCACAGGCACAGCGTGCTATTGTAATGCATAGTACTAGTACTACTAAAACTACTACTACTACTACGGCTATACTTTATACAAGAATGTAAAAGATGTACGATATACGATATACGTCATCCCATGTTTCCTCCGATTACTAAAACTACAACCATACTTTTATACATTTATACTTTATACACTTTGTCTACATTCTACAGTCTACTGCTCTGGACTCTGTGGATTCTAGACTAGTTTTTCCACTACTTTTCCTTCTGCTTCAAAACACATGAAATGCACACAGAGGAAAACCATCTTTGATGCTCTCCACATCCTTCCTTATTCCAACTTCTAATACACTTCTAATACTGTAAAATGTACAGTGTACAATGTACAAAAAAACTGGATTTTGTATTATTTTTATTACTTGCTGGACTCTGGACGTTTATAAATGAAATGGATTGAGAGGATGACAAGAAAAACAATTTTGATAATTTTCATGCATTTTCTTTTGGATTTTGGAGTAAAAGAGAAATAGAGATGTAGTTGGAGAAATTGGAGAAATCTGGAAAAATACGTGTATAAAGTAAAATGTACTGTAGATTTGGTAAAGGAGATACATATCAATTATGTGTAATATGTAATGCACATTGTACATGATGCGTAAGCTGTAGGATGTAGGATGTAGAATATATAAATCTCAAGTGGCTTCCTTCCAGCTCCAGTCAACGACACGTACCATATGGACGACGGAGAAAGTAGAGAGAAAGTAGAGAGAAAGTAAAAAGAAGGAAGAAAGTGAAGGAAAAAGTGTCATGGTCATACGAGCAACTTAACTCTGTAACTTCAACTCCAACTCCAACTTCAAGTTTGCCTTTCTCCACTTTCTATTACTTTCTCCTCAAAAATGAGCATGTACAATATGCAATATACATTCTCTTTCCAACTCTGAGCCTTTACATTTCAAAGGCTACACACATATTAGGATTTTGTGTATGGAGAAAGTGGTTAATACGATAAACCCAGTAGTGCTTTAAATTAATATAATACTAACACTTGTACACATACCGCTAAAAAATACTTTCATGTCTGTAGTCTGTAGTAAATAAATATATGTACATGGGTATATTTTACTATTTTGTAGTCCAGTCACACCCGCCTGTAAACTGTGCACTATACACAGTACACTGTACGAATTTATTTAACAGCATCATGAGGATGAGAATTTAACAATTTTAAAACGTATACATATGTTCTCGTATTCTCGTATGTTGAATGTAGAATGTAGAAAATGTAGTAAAAGATAGCGCGGAGCCATTCCACGCCACGCAACTTTGGTAGGAGACATGAGACCATATGGATTAAATTGTCCGTACTCCGTACTTAATTGGCACAGATATACAATATAAAATGTACAGAGAGCAGATAGTTACTCGCATTTACAACGTACATTGGACAGGGAATTAATCGTGCCGATAGTTGTTCTCATAGTCTAAAGTCTACAGTCTACAGTTTAAAGCGTGCGGATAAGTTGTAAGTTGTATAAGTGAGTTTTCTCCTTTCTCCTTCCCATGTTCTCAGTTTAACATATTTAACATTTAACCCTTTGGAAATTACAAGATGACTTTTCTTTCTCTTTCTCTTTCTCATCCTCCTTTTAAATTTGCTGTTAGTTATTTGCTACCCTTATCATATCATCGTCATTATCATTATTATTATCATTGTACCCATTTCTGGTTCCTTCTAAAAGTTGTTCAGATTTGTATTCAGTATTTGCCGTTAGACAGAAAACATTTTCTCATATCTTTTTCCTTTTTCCACACACACACAGACAGAGGACGAGACAAGACGAGCAAATACTTGCAAATATTCATCCACATTCACATTCAATGCACATGTAATATCTTTTTGGCTTTTGTATTGTACAGTGTACAGTCCTTTGTTGTAAACGGGCGAGATGAGACGAGAGATGAGAGACGAGACGGAGATTGACGAGATTGCCTAAAGCCTAAAGCCTTTTTCTTCTTTACTTTACTTTATTCGCCGTTTTCGGTTTTGGTCCATCCAACCGTATCCTTTCTCCTTTCCCTTTTCTTCTTTACCAGTCACCATGAACCTTTGTTCCTTGTTCATTTATAAAGAGAATGAGGAGGAAAAAGAGATGGGGAAAGCAAAGAAAATTCGGTGGAGTAAGCGTTTATCTCTGTGTGTACACTACAGTAAAAATACAACATACAAAATACACAGTGTACACTTGAGATTGGATTTTGTGTGTGTGTGTGTGTGTGTGTGTGTCTGCGAGTTAACCGTGAACCGTTAAAGTGACTGAGGGTTTCTACGGATAAAAAATACTTTCTATTCTACTTCTACTTTCTACTCCGTGCGCTCATCATGTTCCCTGAAGCAGGCCGCGGTGGAAAATCAACTTGGTTCTCTGTGAACCTACACATTAAATGTACAATATAAAATATACAGCGTGTGTTTTTTATCTTGTGTCTTGTGTCTTGTGTACAATAGGAATAGGAACATACGTGATTAAATGGAGAAAGTAGAAAGTCCCATTTAATACACTACTAAAAGGATGAGGATGAGTACGAGTACAAACAATACAAAAGTAAGATAGAGCTTGTGTGTTGTTTTGTGTTGGAGCTTGGACTCCTGACTTTGGTTGATTTTGGTTGAGCTTTGACTTAATCTCTCCGAATCAAATAGACTGAACTGGATCGTTTGATGAACTGGACTGAACACTGAACTGAACTGGATATTTCTGACTGCTTTTAAGCATGCTCTGCATTTTTACCCCTTCTCGGAATAAAGAATAAAAAGAGTAGACACAACAGTATATTATATTTTATATTATAGTAGATAGTAGAGGAAAAGTAACAAGCGACAGTAATGATGGTCTAATCTATAATTCACAATCCGTGTCGATTCAAACACCCGCATAAATAAATGAGTCCATCCACAATCTTTTTGTACCTTTTCCCTCATTTCTCATATTCAGTTTGAGCAAGTCATTTGTAATTCTTGTATTCATTTGTATATATTATATATTGTACAGATGACAGCCGATCTATTTTCTATAAAGTAACGAGTAACGAGTAAAGTAAAGATGGCAAAACATATTCAGTAGTAGGTACTTTGTGTTTTGTGAATAAAATATAAAATTCAAACACATTTGAATCTACATGTAAATCCACATCCAAATCCAATCTGTGGATTGTCAATCCCAAATCCAATTTCCGATTCCTCTCTTGTGAAATAAAGTGTAAAGTGTGAGAGACGTGCATGTCCGATTTATGTGCAGATGTGGATGTAGAATGTAGATGTAGATGTGTATTATGATGAATTATGACAGGAATGTCCCAGTTTTTGAACAAGGTAAATTTTACATGTTCTTATAGCCTGCATCCTCACTGCAAAAGAGTAGCTATTTGTACGTGTAAATGTGTAATGTGTACCTATACTACCTACTTTTTTATTGAATCACATTCACCATTCATGTTCTTGTCATTCTGAATCCTGTGGAATCTCCTCAAGTCAAAAGTCAAAAGAATCCTCCTCTTTCCACACATCTATCGAAATTCAGGCTACAGACCACAGACCACATTTCACATTTCCAAAGTCGAATTTGGATATTTGGTGTCTCTGTGGAATTATAAAATTTCCATGCATACTTAATATTTAACGTACAGTGCACTTGTCGACAGCCTGGGGGAGATGAAAATGAAAATGGTGTAGCAAACGTCCACAATCCAAAATCCACATTGACTGAATATTGATTTTGTTTTGAGTTTTGAGTTTTGAATTTGGAGTCGCTTTATTAATTTCCAATTTCTAGCCAAACTAAATTCTCTGAAGGTTGAAGATTAAATTTTCTTGATTCTTGATTCTTGTTGAATGTTGAATGCCAAATGCCGAATGTTCCATTTGATTGAAGTTGATTCTGAAACTGTTGAGTTTTCGTATGAAAGTACTTGAGTCAATATTAAATGTATCTATTTTTAGTTGGTTCGATAAATAATATAATGTAGTTAATCTGATTTTAATGAGTACCCAAAATCTAAAATCTAAAACTATAGCCTACAGAATACAGACTGGCTTTATATTTTCTATTTATTCTCTAGAATCTAGAAACAGGAAATTACAAAGCACTCGGATCTCGGATAGCGTAGAATTTCTGCCAAAGTTTGTTCAGCAAAATCCCAACATGAAAGATGGGATGAAATTTAATATTGTGTAATGTCAGTGAATATTTAGTGAATAATTTCATGCTTCATGTTTGATGTTTGGTGCTTGATGCCGTCATAAGTCATAAATCATAAATCATTCTTCATTCTTCATAATTAACATGAACTGAATGCGTGGCAGATGAGGGTCAGAAGTAAGTCAAAAGTCAAAGTCAAAGAGTTTTACTCTTTACTCTTTGTGTATTAGGAATCCGGAATCAGGAATCAGGAAGTGAAACTCAAATTTACTATTTAAAAAATTTTCGCGCCAAAAACTATTTGATCAGTATTTAGCATTTAGCATTTAATAGTACTGAATAAAGTCAAGGTCGAATTGAAAATTGAACAACAAGTGACATATCTTTGAAAGCTATATTTTATTTTATTCCATTTTCTACAAATCCAAACTTTGTCATAAATACTAAATACGTCATACCTACTATTACTTTATTTATTATTATACTTGAGTAGGAAAAAGATTAGATGCTTCTCTCACTTCTCAAACAGCTTAAAAATTAGAACCTCAAGGAAAATCAGAATAAACTGGTAAATGGTGAATGAATGAATGAATTAGAATTTGAATTAGAATTAAAAGGAAAGATTCTTTGAGCTTTGAGTTGATTTGAAACAACGTCTGTATAAATACCTATATCTACAATCTACAAAATCTACAATCTACACCATTTGCATAACAGATAAATCAACATATGGATCTTTTATCTTTTGAATCTTGAATCGTCATTCCATTCTCCATGTACATTTGATTTTTGATTCATATGGATATCGAATATCGAATGGATATCCAAGTATCTAAAATACTATCTACTATCTACGTTTAAAATTTGAATAAGATGGATTATCCCCTACACAGAAGAATTCTACAATCTGCTATCTAAAATCTGGAATCTGTAATTTATACATAGCACGTAACATACCTATTTCTTTGCGTGTCTGCCCGAGAATTGAGAATGATATTGTACAAAGAAAAGGATAAGCTTTTACCTTGTACTTTATACATGATCTATATTTCCCATTTGCAATATTATCAATTCATCATCTCTAGTTTCCTTTTCCTCGTTCCTCCTTCCTCCTTTTGTTTCTCACACAGAACACAGAGCACGAAACGCAGAAATGCAAAAGATACATGAATGATAAAGTGCAAAGAGGTTCTAGTTCAAATTGGATCGATTCCACTTTCCACTTTTTTGGTTCGGAATTTTCTAGTTTAGATTATTTTAGGTTTTATGTTTTAGATCCATCCCCGATTTATAATTTATAATTTACGCCCATTATCCACTATCCATCGTACAAACTACAAACGAATGTCAAATGTGGAATGAGGAATTAGAGATTCTTAACAGAACTGAATCAAGAATCAGCAGTCAAGTACTTTAGCTTTTCCCTCTACATTAAGATGATTTTAAGATTTTAAGTTGATTTTTACTATAAACCGTTGAAGACTCTGAGATTATTATTTATTACTCTGTACTCTGTATAATTTCTAATCATACTGTTCTCCTCTTATCTACTTTAGTAGACTTTTGATGTCTCTTTTTGTAGCTCTAAATACTAAATATTAAAAGTACCAAGTAAAAAAATGTATAGAATACTCTTGAGATTTGAGATAAAGAATAACAATTTGTGGAAATTTTTGTACATTTTTTTACTCGTTATTTTTTACTACCATTTACTTGGATCATATTTCATATTTCATATCGTGTGTATTTTAGACTTATATTATGGATTATGGATTCATGTTTCATGTACGGATGGGTGATAAAAAATATGATTGTCACAAAAATCTACATCACATGATCTCTAAACCAAGTGTGCTCTTTGATCTTTGATTCTTTGTTGTTGTGATTATTATTTAGTTGTCATTTTGGATGTGTGTACTCAGACTTGTGTATCTAATGTCTGTACTACTACACATAATAATAATAATTTTGTAGGTCCATCACACACGTTACACAACAGACAACAGACTCTATTGAACAGAGCATATCATACACATTTATTTATCAGCTGATAAATAAACATATATTATGTATTTTGTACAATTCTGTCGTCTTTCTTTTGATGACAAAACTTTTATTCAGAAATATACATATAAAATGTAATATAATTATGAAACTTTTCCATTAGTGCATAGTCAACAGTTGACAGTGCCAGTGCTAGTGACAGCCTACGTGTCCTGAACAACGTTCAACGTTCAACAGACCCATCACTATAAGTACTTACAATTCTAAACTTTTGTGAGGCTACAGAAACTTTTCCATAAATTCCTTTATTTACTTGAAACAATGACACTTACGATATTATTATTGACAATGTCAATGTGCCCGTTCCCCGTGATTATATCATGTACATTGTACATTGTGCATGTGAAAATATAATGTATAATGATTTCCCAAATGTCACATGAAAAGAGTCATGATTCATGATAAAATATTATAACCACTGCAGATAAATAATAATAATAATAAATAATCGATTCCTTTTTACATAAACTCTCATCATGTTC
>JABASP010001099.1:0-34532 GCA_019776565.1 Sminthurinus signatus | reverse complement strand
AGTTTGGCACTAGCCAGTTTTTCACCAGTTACACACGAGTTATACACGTGTTTTGGCACGAGTTTTGCACGACACGAGTTTTGCACTAGTTCTACACGTGTTAAACACGTTGTAAACTGGACTCGTGTTTTCTTTGTTGGTAGGGATATTATGCATATAATATTTATGTATTATTATGTATACATAGGCATAATAATAAACAATAATATAGTACATGGTACGTAGTTTTTACTTCTGCTGTATATATTTTGACTGCAGTGATAATATCATAACATATATATACAATATTATATTTATAATAGTCTGTATAATAAGCAACTATTGTTATATGACTCATTTACACATCATACTGTCGTACATCGTATATGCACAGATGAGTTGTTGTTTTTTTGCATGCTAAGTCTACAAATGTCTATACAATGAAATCATGATCATAATGTTCATATTTATGTTATGTGTATAATACTTATCTATAGAGACTTCTAATGGATTGTGGTGGCTCTCTTTTTATCCATGTTCCTCATAAAATGTGGTTAAATTTTTTTTAAGGTTTTTAGTCGAATTAGTCTTTGCTCTGTGCATAACATGTAAAAATAAGGAAAGTAATATTACATTGGGACTTTTCAGAAAAAGGGTCCCAAACGTCAAAAAGTCCCTATACCCAACTTCTATAAGGACATCAAACCTCTATACACATACAATATCACTGAAAAAGGGTTAAGCTTACCTCTATCCTCTACCGCGACTAGAAACATAGTATCAATATGAAATATGAACCATGTTGTACTTACTTTGATTATGAAAAAATTGGTAAAACTGATTAAATTTTTCTAAAATAAAATACATATTGTTTATTCATGTTAGTATACTGAGACTTGTTGTGATTCACACGAGTCACTGAAAATAAAAAAGTCGATTATAAAACATGGAGTGTTCAGTGTTCACATTTCATACTTCATACTTCAAACTACATTTCATACTACATACTACTCACGTCTCTCTACCTCTTTCACTCAGTGCCTAGTAGTTTAACCTTATATTCAATATCCATCTAATATATTTCCTTGTGTGTAGTCACTACACTGTAGTGTGTATACGAATATAATAGAAATCGCTGTGGGTAAATGCGAAGAACCTCTCATTCTTCGGGAACATTCATAAACATAGCTTCGTCAAAGTAAGAAGTAAGATTAATCTCAGTCAGTTCTCATATATCTCTGTGAAACATAAAATATATATATACGTAAAATACATAGACGTTCTCATTTTAATATAAACGCTGCAGTATTGATTTTTCTCATCATTTTTAAAGCAATAAATTCATAAATAAATAAAATCTGTGAACTAGTAAAATATCAAATTGTTGTGAATTGTTGTGACGAAAGTAAAAGACAACATAAAAAATGTTGCGTTTTGTTTTGAGTTTGGCTTTGGTTTTGGCAATTGCTCATTCTTCTCCATTAGGTAAGTCTTATTTTAGTTTTACTATAAAAGTTTAGTAATTAAAAATTAAAATCTAATTCATATTTTGATTGTCACATACACTAGACTCCATTACAGTTATGTTCAATTGTCCGTTTTTTGAGTCAGAATTTTTCTTCATTTCTACTTAGTTTTTATTCCTGCTTCCTAAATACTTATATTGACTTTTGATTTTAACTTTTAATTTAAACAAACAGAAAGTTAGTAAACAGTTAAACTGTCATCAAAGGTTATATATTATATATATTCATGATTCATGATATTTAATAAGTATCAAACATTTCTTTACTTTTATTTACATGAAGGAAACCAGGTTACTTGGTGTATTTACCGTGATTAGTGTTTTACACCCTTTGATTTAGATAAGCCGAATAAGTATAATAATAATTGTGGTACATAAAAGTACTCAGGTTCATTGGTAATTCATAGTTCATATAGTACACCTGCAGAATAAAAGTATTTATAGGATATTCAGGTAAATTTTTGTTGGGCTTACTGGTTTTTCCAGCTTTTGTCCAAGTTCCTTTGAAATTTGAAATTCCAGGAAATAGAACAAGGAAGAAGGGTACTTAGTTTTAGGGAAGGGACTTACTGAATACTGAATGTCAATAGCACATAATATACTGCGTAGTATTGTACATGTATAACAAAATGGTTAACAATTACTGCATGTATAAAGGTATACCTCTTAATAGTTTCAAGGAAATACGCATATAGCATTTAACTGCCTGTTCTATATTCCAAAATACTTGGTAAATTTCCGTACCTCTTCATATGATTAATGACAACAATGCATTTTGCATTTTTTACATGTATGTACAATGTACATGTACTTCCTGTTTTACTTATTTTTCTTTTTAAACATTAAATAATTTCATTTTTAGGCTTTGGTGAAAGCCACTCGTAAAAAAATAAAATTCCTATAGTTTTCGTGAAGGCGCATTATATTATATTATATGTATATGTACTTGGTACTTGTGTAAATGTTGACAAATTCGGAGTGAGGTTGGTGAAAGCGGGGTTTTATTAATTTTCTCCCGTTTATGTACACACTGCATTAAAAAGAGTTGTTAGATTTGTGTGTGTGTACACAGTTTTTACATCTGTATTAGCCCTGGCCCAATTTTTGAAATAAAGAGGGGGAGAGATGATAGATAAATAATATATTTAATAATAATAATATTCTGATAGCCTTCTTGAACTATAGGTCAAACATACAATGTACAAGAGGTTTAATGTTTAATTCGATTTATGGTGCATAATATATACTACATGTAGACACACATGAGTGCAAAAATACTATACTTGCTTACTACACCATAAATAACAACAAACACTTTAGTGTACGTAATATACATAAACACTAAACTATTTGAGTTTTGTGATGTGTGGTCGTACACAACTTTGCACTATTTTTTACATGCCACTAGCTACCACTACATACTACATACAACATTACATGTATCATAATGTTATTTAATGTTTTTGTTCAGTACAGCTGACCCTTACAATACATTATGGTTCATAATTCCTAAATGACCTGTATATGTGTAGGATGGTTGTACAAAGTACAAACACAGTGGAGAGAAATAAATTTTATATTCGTTAGATTCGCTAAAAGTAGAAACCTCTGTAAGTATTAAGCATCATGATGAATTGGATATATTATTATACATAGGACTGAATAGAGTATTATGATTTAATATTTAAATTTAGAATTTAGAGTAGGTGTATGAAGTATGAAGCTTATGGTTTGTAGTTTGTAGTATGAAGAAATTTGGATTAATCCGTGGGTGCTGGAAAGAAAAAGGTGTATTTATTATTAGAATATGTATGGGGATAGACAAACTGGACAATGGACAATGGTACAAAAAAGGAATCGTAGTGCTTTTTTGTTTCATAACAAAAATAGAGAGGATATATAGAAAATTTGGAGTGTGGGTAGAAATGAGTTTTATAATTTCATGTGGCCATTTTTCTAAGAAACTTGGGATTATTGTAAATTTTACACACAGAAATAAATCAAATTATGATTATCCCATGAACATAGTGATTTCAAACCTACTTTTATGTGATAAATGTATGGATGTAAGTACACAAATACTATTAGGACGAATTAAATATTATACCCAATGGTATATTTTTTGACAATACAAATTAAACCCTTTATACAATAAATAAAAATAGACCTTTTCATAATTATTGGAAAATTATTATTAATTTATCACTAACACTACATAGTATTGTTATTTTTTGAATTTAAAAAAAAACTCAAAATGTCATTTGATTGTGATTGGTATATTAATATTATTATCCTAAATACACGATAGGAAGTTTAAATGCGGCACAAGGAAAAACCTTTGAAAAAAAGGAAACTATACATTTCTTTCGCGTCAAAGTTCTATAACATTATGGAAGTTAAAAATGATAGTGGGTACCACAAAACTCTAGTAATGTGTCTTCTGACTACTAGAATGTCTTTCATATATTTATACATGCAAATGTACCATTTATGCGTAATGGCAGAGTATGACATGAGTTTCTATTTCTTAGAAAGCGTTGAATGAGTTGCAAGTAGAAAAAACGTAGTAGTGGCATCTCGTATAATATATGTAGTTAGTTGTACATTGAAATATGTTATATCACATATCACACACCGTGTATAATTTTCCATTCTAGATTGTAGATTGTAGATCAACATCACAGTGGTGGCTAATGGTGTTTAAATCCTCCAAAAAGTTTCTAATACGGATAATTACTGAGATGACAGTGAGGAAAAAACAAGACAGAAAAAACTAATGTTGTGAAAGCGTACCAATTACCAATATTATTTTAGTTGTCACTCACATTACTTTAACTATAGGTACTTTAAACTTTAAGTGTGTTGTTTTTCATTAAGTACATTGACAATTGAAAATTGACATTTTGAAACCTCTTGAACTTCAGGTGTCTTAATTCACAGTCAACAATCCATATTTAATGTTTACTCATAGATGTGAAATCACAACTACTACTCATCAGAAATACACTGTAATGTATATGAACAGAGAACAGAGATATTATCTTGCATTACACATAAAACAATATTGATTGTTGATAGGTAGCTTCAAATTGACTCATCTCTCATTCTCTCTTCTTCAAAGTTCTAAGAATCTTAATTTTCTCCTAGTTTCTAGTTTCTACGTTGTAAATAATATTGACGACCATCTTTTTTTTCATAGAAGGTTCTCTATAACCTCATCGATGTGTAATTTAATTATTTTATTATACCATTTGTACATGTACATGTGTTTCCTCTTTAAATTGTAGGCTGAATATTGAATAGTATTCACTATATTCACAGTGAATGTGTACAAAAGTGTACAGAGTACAGAGGTAGAGGTTGAGGAAAGAGCGTAAGCACAATAATAATATTCAGTTAGTCGACGTGTTCAACGTTCAACCTGACAATAATAAGATGAGATGTGAGAGAAGAGACAATAGTACTGACGTATTGTTAAATGGTGTATCTACCTTATACCTCATGCATACTGCATACATAATATGTGCAATGTACACGTCAGCTATATGAACTATGAGTCATGCAATATAATATGCATGTACGGCAAACATATAACAATCTATAAGAAGTACAAACTGTATAATGGAAAGGTTTAGTTTTTAGTTTGGTCCAAGTTCATGGCTTAGCCTCTGGCGAAGGAGTGAACTACACAACTTACAACTTAGAAAAATAATAATGATAATAATATTATTATACAATTTAAATATAAAATATATACGTATTGGAGAAAATTTTTAGAGCTGCAGTCGAGATTTTTCAAATGAAATAATAAATGTAAAAACATGTCAAGTCAACAGAGCATGTAAATGTCTGAGGTCTAAGTTGTGAATAAGCAGTATTAAGTATTATTTTTCTTACACCTATTACTAGTTAGTAGTACTGTACACTGTACACGTTGTACGTGGAGCGTCAAGAGTATTACTTTTATCTGTAAACTCGGACATATGTAGATATTACATAGATGTGTACAGTGTACACTGTACACGTAAAACTTGTATGACTTATTTGTTTTACTATACATTAATTGAACTTTTGACGTCGGCTAAATCTATGTGTGTAAAATGTAAAGTGCAAAGTAAAAAAGATGTTCCTTGTTGTTCAACTACTTACTACTTTGCACTGTAATTATTACACTTTCTGCTCTGATAATAAGTATGTATTACATACATAAAGCACGTAATAAACAAAGTATGAAATAATCGTTTTTTTTGTTATGCGTATAAAAAATTGATACAAGATGCAAGATACAAAATGTAAATTAAAAATACTCTGAAAACTAAAACACATCCTAGAGATTTGTGTTTACACAAATGTTTTTGTAATAATTATTTTTACATATTACACTTTGTAGTTTTTAAAAGCCATGTTGAAAGCTCTGTTATTCTGTAAAATGTTTTAGTTGAAGAGGAAATATTATTTTAAATTATTTCAAACTTCAAACGGTGTGTGTTTTGGCAGTGATGTTGTTGGCTTTTGATTAAAGTTTATAGTAGAATTGGGGAAGGAAATGCATGAAATAGTGGTAAAAGAGTCTCATGTAGAATTTAGATGATAGATTTGTTGTACTAGTTTTAGATTTTGCAATTAGACTTATACACTGTCTATTGCACTTGGGGTTCATTGTTCATCTTGAAAGTTGAATGTTATTTTACTGTTTCTATTATTATCATTATTACAATATTAAGTGTTTCCTGTACTTATATTATATGAAATGGAGGGTCAAGAAAATTCACATTTATAGAAATGCATTGTGTACTATTCTCATGCTAAACCACGGTGCACTACATAAAACATAAACATGTACAATGTAAAGTTTGCATTTAGCATTGTTCTGTTTTTTTTAATTTGGCTTAATTTTTCCTGATGACAATGACTTGAACCATTTCAAATGAAGATGTAGAGTGTATAGCGTATAGCGCACAGTCCACAGTCCCATGATTTGATTCAGAGAAATTTCCTTTAGAAGAATAGAAAGGGAAAAGCATAATGAGCCACACGTGCAATTTTCTTATTACTACTCTCTTTTGTTAGCTTTTGTCATTGTTTTGTTCAGTATTCAGTAGCACACCTATTGCTAGTCTTTTTAAAACTGAACCATCTTTATGTACCACACTCATCTCCATTTGGGATTTGAGGACAATGCAAATGATTTATTTATTTTGATTTTTGATGCATGACACATATTTATAAGCGACGTGTAAATTTTAGGTCATGTGTCGTATGTCGTATACTACAATCTACAATAAAAGAATGAAAAATGAAAGGCACATGCATAAACTATTATGTCACAGTTTACACAGTGGAATTATAAATACTGAGAATAACAATAATTATTATTATTATTATATTGGTGAAATGAAATATTTATCTTTGTCTTTATTTTTATTTATATGTAAATAAATTATTGTTTATTTTCAGAGAGGAAAAATGAACGACCACTCGTCATTGACGTTCCTGCAGATATTCCCGCAAAAGATGAAATAGTTGATGAGCCCCAAGTGAGCAGTAATCAAGGGAAAGTGAGTCTGGGCAAAGACGTGGAAATCATTCCCATTAGAATTCCAGAGGAGGAAAAAGTCATCGGAGATTCTGATTCCAGTATTGAAGATGTTGATCTCACACCTTCAAGAGATACTGATTTCTTTGGATTCAGACTCCCTTCCCTTTTTATTTACAGGTACACATAATACACTTGTTGTTTAAATGGATTTCTCATCAAATTAATTTTGAAACTAAGAAGTTAAGAAAGAAATCTCAAAGAAATTTGTGTTTTCTTCAGTGGTTTAATTTTGGTATAAAATATTATGTATTATAATTTTGATTGTGTTTTATAGACGACCTGCAATCCGTGATCCATTCCTCTCTTCTCCATTCAACTCCTTCCCCATTTTCCAACAACAACAACCCCAACAATTTACTCCAGTCCAACCCGGTTCATTCAACGTCATGAGTCACATGGAAGGTATGTACTAGCAGCAATCTCAATAATATAAAAACCTTGTTATTTTAAGATTCTATAGTTATTTATAATTTATAATGATTGATGATATGAACAGCCAATTCAAAAAAATATTTTCTTTATATGTATCTGTATTACATTTATATTTTTTGAATAATATTATACAGCCATGATGAAAAGAATGCAAGAGCAAATGACATCACTTTGGGGTGCCTTGAGTCCAACTTTGAACCGTACTCCAATCTTCCAGCGACCAGTTTTCAACATTGATTCCTCCGTTTCTGAATCTGGGGAAAAGGACAGTCCAGACGTTGTCAATCTTGACAACCTTCCAGCAAACTACTCCAACTCTACATCTGAGACCAAACTTGTTGATGGCCAATTAGTCACTGTCAACAAAACCATTCACAAGATCTCATCCAATGACTCCTCAGGATTTTTCTCAGTTCAAGTAAGTTTCTCACCCCTATCGAAAATCATCAAACATTCATAATAATATTGCCCATTGGAAATAATTTCATCAATCTCTAGACTAAATTTAATTCTTTACTTTATTTTTTATTTGTGTTATAGGTGATCAAAATCAGACCACAAAACGTTCCCACTCAAATTCCTACTGAAGTCACTCATGAAGTTGCTGGGTCAGCACCTTCAGAATCCACAGTAGTGAAATCGGAAGAAAGTGCCAAGAAAACACCCTCCCCCACTCTCACTCCCACAAATGAAGCTGAAGCTGTGAAACCAACAGTAGCTGGAACTACATTGAAAACTGAAGATCCCAGCATGAATGAAATTGATGGACATCAGAAAGTAAGTGGAGGGGTTGATCAGGGCTTATTGGATGATGACAACAAGAACAAAGCTTAGACATTTTGTGTTGTTGCATGTTCTTTTGTTTTGTGAAAAAAGTTTCAAACACTCTGTGCACACAATCTAATTTTTTTTCCATTTCTTTCTCTCGAATCTCGAATACTCGAATACTCGAATTATACTGGGTGTAGGTAGCCATTTTGCCATATTGAAAATTAAAAGTAGAGTGTAAATATTTTTAAAAACCTATACATCTATCTTTTTAACACTATAATTTTGAAGACTGTATATTTAAACCTTAACCTCAAAGAAAAAGGTATTCCAATATTAAATAAAAGCACTTTTTGTAGATGATTCTGTACTATAATACTTTATGCACTCTACCCTAAAAAAATTCCACAATAGTACTTTAATCTCTCAGTCCTCTCAGATATTTGAAATTAACACGGCTGAAACTGCATTTATACTTTATTTATTAACTTAGAACTCAGACATATATTATACTTCTTGTTGTTATTCAAAGTCGGAATCCTAACAACATTCGACAATTTTTCAACGAATATTTAACTATAGGCCTTATAATTGTTTTCTCATCCTTTGGGAGGAGAAAAAAAAGAAATTTATGTTTGTGAGAACTTGTGATGATTGTAAAATAATGGAGGTGGTTAAAAAAAAGTAGCTTTTACTCAATTTATTTATTTATAACGTGTACATTGCTGTACATATACATATAATGTATAAAAAAAAGGTTATTGATTACTGATAAAGATTTATTCATAAGCTATAAGCTTGAAATAGCCATATTGTGTACATAAGATTATAATCTTTGATTTTTAGTTTGTAGTGTATTCTTTCGGATGAAATGACACAAAAGAAATAGGCACACATTTAGAGAATACTAATCACTGAAAATACAAAATACACTGTAACTATTATTATTATAACTAACGGTCCCAAAATCACCTCATGTACCTTTTTTTTTAAAAAAAAAACATTTTATCTTTCATCAAAATGTAACTAAAAGTCTGCCTAAAATACTAATTTGTATTTTCCTTATAACTATAATTTTTAGCTCACGTAGTGTACACATTCATAATGTATAATGTAGTTTAATTAGTGTCAAAATATATACAAAAGTTTGACAAACATATGATAATGATAAAAAAAATGTTGTGATTTTACTCTATAAACTCTGATGCATGATGAGATTTTTTAGCAACACAAATTATAATTAACATACCAGATATGCAGCCTCTATTTTATTTAAGTATTCTACACATTTTTGACTGTTTACACTGATCGCACGTGAACACCATTACAAAATTAACAATAATAATATGATGCTAAATTCACTTTTATGCAGTATAATGTAATATAATATGTACATGATTGTGACTCACTCACTGTATTCATAGAAATATTACGTATTAAGCATTTCGTATGTTGTATCTTTATATTTACTTGTACTCTAAAAAATAAGTAGTTGAGATTGGTAAAAATTACATCATTTCAATTATATTTGGCTGTTTTTTTTATGCTTTTTGATTATCTAAATTCAAATTATATCATGTAAACTTATGAATTATGAATCATGAAAATATATAATTCAGACCTGTACACGTTTCCATTTTCAACATAAATTTTTACTATATGAAAAGGATGTGATTGACATGCTTGTGAATAAATCATGTATAGCTTTTATCTGTATTTATTACGATTCCTTCCAAAAAAATGTAAATACACTTGGGCACAATATTTATTTGGGTTTCACCAAAGCAAGCACATAATAATAATAATAACGTATCTAAAATATGATGCCTCACATTTCCATTTATATAATATAATTTTACATACTAATTCACACTGTATTTTCTTCCTTTTTTTGTACGGTTACCCTTTATAGAGAGAGGAATTTTCTCCACTTGATGCTGATCGAAGATTTAAAGAGTTGTATGACGTAGAAGGCTCCTCCTCAAGAAAATCAAGTACTGATGAGGACAATGATAATGTGGAACAACTGATTGATGACGAATTTCAAGTTGTTCCCTTAGAAAGGTTTGAGAGACAAGAAGCCAGGAGTTTAGCGGATGACATTAGAATCAACAAAATTTTAGAAGAGGACAACAGAAAAGGTCCATTAAAAATGATTAATCCTGACGTGGAAGTATTTATCCTTTAAACAGTTTGTGATAGTGTGATAGACTCTAGCTTTTAGAATCTAGACTCTTAATATTTTATTGTACCTAATAACATGTATATACATTGAACAAGTGCATTATTAGCTTTTAAGAATATATGGACAGTTATTGACGTTTACATATATATATTGATTGTTTCAACCACACTGGAGCTTTAAAAATACCAATAACCACCATGTACCTTTCTATACCTACAAATTTACGATTTACGCATGATATAGTCGAATTTCGAACATATTTGTGCATGGAAAATGGAAAATCCAGAAGGTGTTTAAACATTTTGGAAATATTTTGATTCCTTACGTTTAGAATTTAGAATCTACATAAATATATGTACAAAATGTACATCTTTATTTATAAACATAGAACATAGACGGTGCATTTTTTTGTATTACTTTCGGATTTCGAATGTCCTCATCGTCACTATTTAAAAGACAGTGATATTATATTATTCACAATACACAGATAATATAAATTACAAATGCTTTATTTTATATTTACGATAATATGATGTGTAAACAAATTAATAGAATCTCAACAACCTTTTACCTTGTCCACAACATTTATTTTATTATATAAATCACCAGTCTCTCGAATCTCGAATGCTCTCAAATAAAAAATATATATTATTAAGCATGGTTACTCCGTACCTGCATTTGTTTTATATGCCTAAATAAAATTAAGCAGCGTCAAGTTTTATATCGTTTTTTCGGCTATACATATTATGTATATGAAAAAGGAAACAAACATGGAATCATAAAACACAAAATTATGGCTCATTTTTAAATACCACTAATTAATCTTTGAATCCTATATAAGTTAAAGGTTAAAGGTCAATTGCAAACTAACTAAAATACCTATGACTGCTTGCAAAAAATTCTCAAAATACCGTAACCAGTATATCATAATACTTTGTAAAAAAATTAAAAAATCAGAACCAGAAAGAACTGTGCATAAAATTCATACTTGTTTGTCCTTATATTCACTCTACTTTCATCTTTCATATTTATAAAACCTTATTTTTTTGTATTTTATACACCACAGGTATCAAATTAAGTGTATAAAAACTACATGTGCTATATTTGTAAATATACATTTATAACTTTACGTGTATTTTTTTAACAATTGTTACACAGTACACAGAACAAAGAAGAAAGGTATTTCACAAAAGATGTCAGGGAGAAATAGAAACTAGCCTTTGAAATTTGAAAGGAAAGAAAATTCACCTGATAACATGAAAAATACAAAACATAAACGGAGAGACATTTAAAAGCTCTAGAGTCTCCAGTTGAAAACCAACAAAACAGAACATTGAGTATTGAGTAGCAAAAGGAAGTAAAAGACGTAAAAGAGTTTTTACCCGATTGGAATGTTTTAAAATTGAATCACACATCATGTTAAAGAAAAAAGTCTCACATAGACATACATCCGTTTTTCAAAAGCTCCTGTTTCTTTCAAAAGATGTGTATTTCACACTTTGTTACAAAACAGATCATGATCACAAGACAACATTCGGAAGCGTCCAGAATCCAGAGTACAATGAGAAGGAACGTATGTAGAATGAATTGGGAAAAATCGAAATGATACATGTACATGAATTTTATTCGCACAACGTATCTGTATACCTTATAGATATCATGGACATGGGGAATAAAAGAAGGAGAAGGAAGTCAGAGAGGAAAGAGACATGACATGAGACATGAGACACACGATACTTACTTGAGATTGGAGATCGATGGAATCTGAGATTTGTGTCAGTTATTGAATCAGTCCTCGACTTCTCTGCGACTCAACTATAGTATCTATCCATCTATCTATCTTTCTTCTTCTCCTTTTCAAAGCATTTTATATTTAGTATTTTCTAGTACTCGCTTCAGTGCATGTTACATCATGTACAATATATAAATTATGCAACTCGCAGACACTTAAACTGCTACATACAAACATGGAAAAAGTATCTAGTATCGAGTATAGAGTATGCAGGAAAGATTGAAATCGTTGCAGTCACTCATCACTTTCTCCACAGAAAAATACTCATCTTTATTTCTATTTTCTATAATCTTTTAAAAGTTCTAATGTAATACAATATAATATGTACATTAGAGAGTAGAGGAGCAATAAAAAATATAAAATCAAATAGACATGTGAGAAAAAATCGTTGATAGTATTTAGTATTATTTATTATTTAGTACAATATAAAATATAATATAGTTTCAGTTCCGGATCCCAGCTGCCTTTCTAAAAGTACTAAATTGATCCAAGTATTGGTTCATTGTGTCCAGAGGTGTGTAAGTCTCTTTTATCCTTGGCTACAAAAATTACAAGTACAAATACAAACAAAATGCTCATGTATCATGTATCAAACTGTACAACAAAATTATCTGAATATGAGTCATGTCTCTAAAAAAAACAATAGCTGACTCCACATTTACAAATCTATATGAATAAGGTTGAATCAAAAATCGCAATGTGATAAACAAACCTGGAGTGTTCTTGGAACTGTAGTTTGTGCATTTTGACCAAAGATTCCTTGCATAAATTCCATGAGAAGATCCCAACATGCTTCAGCTACCACACATGGACGGTACTCAACCTGCCACACAAAGAAAATAGATAGTAGTAATACTACTGTAGTATAAAAGAATCTGATTTATCTTATATTTGTACTATTTTATACAAAACAGAGTAAATTGTTCAAAATCCAAATATGAAAATCATAAACTGACCAAAACTCAGAAATTATTATTCTTTTGGTTTTTATAAGATACATACATTATTTACTTGATACTGTGGAATATGGAATCAGCATAATTTTATGCATTTATTTAACAAAGTTTCGTTCACTTGCAAGTCACAATCCAATGCAAGGGTTAATAAAGATATCATATATCATGCCTGATTCATGCAATATATTTTCTCTAGTCACATTTCAGATTTGAAAAGGTACATGTATCTATAATAATATAATAAAAAGTAAAACCCAAAGTTTATACGGATTGAAATATCTATTTACATTGTACATAAGAGCATAAGCGGAACCTTTGTCTTGCCTTGCTGAGTTTTCATTTTCATTCAAAATAGGGAATGACAAAACTGAATTTTAATTACCCCACCGGAGTGTATGTTTTATGTATTTTATATGTAAGTATAGATATGTCCCGATGAGCTGTGCTCGTTCATCCCTTTGATTTATGGCGACGTGCTGCATGCTGCATTTTATATTATTATTATTACTATTTTGACATTGAACATGGACCTTACTTAATAATTCAAATAAAACCAGGCAGATGCAACATGACTCTTTTATATAAGATATAAGTAATAAGTAAATGCAAGTAGTATAAAATAAAGTAAACCCGTCAAGTTTAAACTGGAAGTGCATAGAAAATATCGTAGAAATGGTACTAAGCTTCTGCTCAAAATTGAAGATTCAAGGCTCAAGATAGACGATGCACATAAACTATCAAGTTTTAAGTTATACTTTACGAAAACTTTATAATGGTGAATAATAAAATATGCAAGATATTAAGCATTAAGTCGTTTCATTATTATTCTTCCTCAGATATACTGAGTATTATATTATATTAGAACTTTGTAAGTACACAGAGATATTATGAATTTTCCACAAGAATAGCTAGAAAAAGAAAAGGACCAAAGTCCATGCAAATTTTACTCAAGGCTCAAGGTGTTCAACTATTTAACCGCAACTCTTCTCTTTGCATTTAATTATATTTTGCAATCTGCAATAAACATATGCAATATCCAATGTACATAGACCTTAATATAATACGATAATCTTCACTGCTGCTTACTGAGAAAATTACATCTATATCTCGTGGGCTTAATGTATGCGCTAGATTCTAGATTCATTGCAGATCTTTACTGATATACTCAAAAATTGCATTGATCATTCAGCAATGACCAAAAAGTTGTGGACGTAAATCGTCTAATTAATCAAGTCTTCTCTAATGAACTGTGTGTCTCTTGTCTTTTTTGTACATGCAGACAAAAACATTTAAAATTTCAGTGACTATAAAATTTTGTACAAGTAAAGTAATAAACCATGATAAAATTGCAGAAACTACAAACTATAGAATAAAAGTAACGATGTACATGTATCACAGTTATGTTTACATTTACAGTATAAAGTAAACAAACATAAATAACGACAACGAGTTATGTAAAATGTATGCTGGATTGTGGACAAGAGTAGTTTATACTATAATATAATAAATAATAAATGCTTACTTCAATTAATATTCCTTTGAAATTCTGTGACATCATGACGCTGCCGAGTTTGACGACAAAATCCCCCAATTCAAATCTCTGTCCTTTGGACTCAATCTTGATTTTTTTGGACTGATACATGGGATGCATCTTCCCGACGAGGAGGTCAAACAAATTGTCGGCAACGAGAGACACTGTTTTCATCCCTGGGGTGATGGGAGCCGGTTGAGCGGGATTGACGGGAGCAGTTGTAGGCACTTCCAATAGTGCAAATGTTGAGGCTGGATATTCAGAATTATGCAAAATGTTCAGAGTTCGAGTTGGCTGCTGTCCTGCAGGACTGGAACCACCTAAAAATCAAAATCAAATAATCAAATGATAAATTATTATTATTATCTAGAATCTAGGATATTGGAAAAAAATAAACATTTTTTATTTTACACGCATTACCAAAGAAAAATAATCTACAATTTGCTCATTACAACAAATTGCTTTTGAATCTTTGAATCTTTTAAATCTTTACAATTTAGGAGCTTTCACATGAATTTCTTCAAAGAGTTTTTAAGACGGAAATGATATTGTTTGACTACCTAAAATTCAAAACGTTCCAACACACAATACAAAGTTTCATCACGTTTTATGCTTCATGTTTTCATGTACAGACTACAAACTGTAGATTGTAGACAGATGCACAGATTGGACATAAATAATCATGTTGAATGTATACATTCTGAACACTGAGTACTGAATACAGAATGTAGAACATGATATGAACTATGAACAAACATAAGGAGAGAGTTGGAATGCAAAAGTCCATACACGCCAATAAATCTCGTCGAAAACTTTTGTCAATTCTCACAAATATACAAATACACATGAGCACGTGTAATAAATCATCTTGTGATTCTGATTCGGATTCCGATTCCGAGTGTTTGTTGTGTTCCTTAGGGGAAACGACAGGTACACGTACCTACATATGGCATATAAACAGTAAACAGCTTATACACGGCGTACAGTGAATACTAGAAACAGAAAAACGAAAACACGAAACTCATCAAGTCTTATCTGATGAACATTGCTAGAATCTACAACCTAGAATCTAGAATCAAAAGAACAATAAGGACAAAGAAAGTAATAGAGGTGCTAGAAAAACCCCTTCATTTTATTTATACTATAGTTTTCTCCTATACATTCACACACTTTCTCCACATAATATAATATAATATGCAGTGTGTCTAGTGCCTACAGATAAAGAAGGACAATTTACAAGAGTTAAAACAAATTCAAAATGGTATTTCGTCTTGTGTTTATTACATATTACATGTAAAGCATTCAATTTCCTATAAAACATAAAAACAAGGTTAAAAAAATCGGTAGGATTTTGAAGATCAAAAAATATTAGTTGCATTTTTCAATGTTTCATTTTGTAATAAATAATTTTCGAAATTTCAAAGTTTGAACTACTCGCTGATTTTCAATCAGCAACAAAAAATCATTTTTTTGACTTTATCGTTAACATTTTTAGTTAAAACTCTTGATAAAATAATGATTTGATAAATATGTTAAAAAGAACTATGGGCTCCAAACATAAAGAATGCACAATGAACAGTGCGCAGTCAGAGGATTCGAAAAAGACTACTGAAATACGCACATTTGTTAGTACTATTCTTTATTTAGTTGTGTTTGCTACTTGCTACTGTTTTGTATCAAGAATCCAGAATCCACAACTTATTTAATGAAACAAAATGAAAAAATAATGCTTCTTGTACATGCCATAATTTATACTTTATACCCATCCCCAACTCTAAACTTGTACTGGATTCTGGATACTTGCATTTTGTTGGTTTTGTTATTATTATTCTCCAGGCATATTTACATTTTACATGGAAAATGGAAACGTAAATACATACATACATACATGCGCATGTATTAGATAAACAAGACACGAGTGCACTGTGTGCACCCAACACTCGGCACCTATCATGTGTTGGAAATGCAATTTGCATAATATATTTATCTATTTAATCTGAATATTTTATAGATCTCTGAATATCTCCTTTTATTTATTTCTTTTTCTACACTCATGGATATCAACATGAATATGCATGTTTTTCCTCTTTTATGTCCTCAAGTTGACCACCTTGAAGATTTTCCAATAATGAACTGTTTAGTACAGTATTCTTTTTATATTTTATAGATACCAAAAACAAAAATTACAAGTCAGAAGTCGGTCGTTAAAAGTTAAAAGTTTCGACAAGTGGACGGCTCTTTGTCTTTGCCGTCAGTTTCTTGAAAGTTGATGTGTAAATACTTAGGACTCAAGACATATTGTGGATTGTGGGTCAATGTAGAAAATAGACAATAGACAGCATTTGCAATTAATAGCATCAAAGACAAGGCTCACTTGACACCTACGAACAAAATGTCATTTACAGATAAAGTGGTTAGCAATAATAATGAATTCATTCCAGTTTCCAGTCCAAATATTTTAAGAGCTTAATCAGTATTTTAAAGAGTAATTTAGACAAAATTAAACTGTTTTTTCCTCAAGACTCAAGATTCCTTTCTTACTTAATCCATAAATAGTAGTGCAACAATTACAAAAAAGGATATAAAAAAAAATTAGTTAAGGAAATAGACTCTCAAGCTGATGCCGAATGCTCAATAGTTGAATATTGAATGTAATGACATCTTAACGCAAAGTAAACTTGTTTAATAAACTATTTTACGACAATAATTCCAACAGAGCCATTTACAAACTGAAAAATCTACATGATACTTTTCAACTAACACAGTATTCGGATTTTTACTTTTCAAAGAAGTATGTTTATACAGCTTTTATTCAAGTTTAATCATGTTTAATCTGTAGGTTCAATTTTCAAGAGTATGGAACTCTTTTATTTATTTGTGCAATACTTTTGTTTTTTTAAATTAAGGGCTTTTGTTTTACACTGGAACTACAGATACAATAAAAAGTCAAAACGTGCATATTATATGCATTTATTAGTTTGAAGATTGAATTTGAGGCATAATATTATAGATATTATGTACTTTGTACATAAAGTCACATGTCATTCTCATAAGGAGTAATGAGATAATAACAGGTGTACATTGTACATTGTACCTGTCTTCTCACTGGATGAATATTATTTACCCTCGAGCCTTTTTTGACGCCTCATCAAGCTCAAGAGGATCAAAATCTCTAGTAGAAACGAGCCTCATCACAATAACAATAAAAATAATAATGACTTGTGTCTTGTTTGTTGTGTGTGAACACTTCTGTACCGCCGACAAGAGACAAGAGACATGCAATTGTATCCAGAATCCAGAAACCAACATTTGCAATTGATGTACAGATTTTTTGCATCAAACATCAAGCATTTAGCATCCAGTCTCATCCTTTTTATTACACGTGATTCACTTTTCCTTATAATTTTTTCTCCTGCCTTTCATTTTTTTTTTCATTCAATCTGATTATTCACGATTCACAACGCAGTATAATTTTGTTGTTCATCTACATATTTACACAAATTATTCATGGAGAATGGAGAACGGAGAGCTAAACAGCTTGTTTTTGTTCAATCATTCACACGAGTAGATCTATCATCTACAGTTCACAATGAACAATGTATAACTTCAGACTCTACACTCTACACTCGACAACTTACACATGCACAATTAATTTAGTCAATTGTAATCAAATCAAATCAAACCAAGTCAAATACATGCAGCTTTTTTATGTCTTGTGTCTTTCATCTTTTCTGCCGAGTGATTATTTAACATCAAACATTTTATTTTTTTATTCAATTTAATTAAGCATTACATTAAAAGTTGCTCGTTCATTTTTCTGAACACAAAACGTCAAAAAATCATTTCTATAGAAAATCGAAACCTACGTACAAAATACTGAAAAGTACATATTTTATATTTTTATTTAACGTTTTTGCAAAAAAGGCACATGTGTTCATGTGAATGGATGGAAATATGAATCTGAGATCTCAGATGCATTGTAATATTATATATTTGAAAGTCCTTGTGAAAAACAGCTAGTTCAAGGTATCTCAAGCTTTTTGATCCAGATACGAGATATGATATGCATGCATTTTCAATGTTATTGATCATTTGTATTCTGGATGATCGGTTAGCTGATTATATTATAAATATTCATGAGATTTCGTTGAAATGCAATCCTACTTTTTTATACATATTTATATATATATGTTTTTACCTCTTGACTTACTTCTTTTTTCTTTTTTTACTGATTCCACAATTAGGGAATTGCAAATGTAATCTCATCATTTATTTACTAGAATTGAGATTTGAGTCACTTGAATATAAAAGATAGGATTGGGAAAAAACAAGAAACGAGACGAAAGTTTGAACAGATAAATCCTCTCGAGGTTCTAGACTCTAGACTCAAGACAAATCATTATTTGGTACAAAAGTTTCAAATAATGAGATATTACGTAAAACCATAAGTGAGTTCTACTACAATGCATTTTCTCAAATCACCATACGCTTTGATGTTCATATGTAGTTGTGTTTGAAATTTGAGCAAAGATTCAATTTTTTGTATAATCCATAATCATGGCTATTTATCTTTCATTTACAAAGCGGCGAAATCATTATTATATTATATCATTTGACTAGGATTTTAAATTTTACTCAAATATTTTACAATATAATCGAAAATGATCAAGCAAAAACAGCAACGTTAATAATTCAAACACAAATCCAAATCCAAAGAGTTTCCCTTTCAGGAATTACATTTCTAAGAAATGATCAGGTTGCATTTGTATTTTGAATTTGGAATTACGACTCCAAACCCCAAAACTACAGATAGACACAGGTATTTTAAATTTTCCATCTTCTATACATTTTACGCACATCAATCATTGTGAAAGATTAGAACATGCAAATTTAGAGATGAATCAGCAAAATGGTCAGAAAACTACGAAACAGTCCAAAGTCGTAAACAATTAGCTTTTATTACATTGTACATTTGTGTTGCTTTTCGGAAAATTCAATAAGGATAATGGCGATCCTACACTATAAATTGTAAATTATCCGTCTATAGTCCATAGTCTAGTATCTAGTATCTGTCTCTGTCCATGAATACTGAATACCCTTAAGGCTATAAAATAATGAGCTGTCAAATGAGCAAGCAATTAAAAGTTAAAGAGGTAATGGTTTCACACTCTACAATATAACCTATAGCTAAAGACTACAGACTATGGCTTTTCAATTTTCACACATGCTCTTGATGTCCTTAGAGTATTAATATAAGAATGATTATTCATGCTTTTGCAAAAATATTTAATACGTTACGACATCAGCTTTAAACAATAATGATTAGTAATTAATTTAGGCAAACATGTAACATGTAGTCAACGACAAAACTTTGAACTGTGAGCTGAGATTTTTACTGGACAGGTGGAAACGAGAAATCCGTCATAATCTGCATACATTTTATATTTTATACTTGCGTAATAATATTTTGTTCCTCCATACAAAAAATAATAAGAAAGGTTGATACTTTTTCATTTTTCATTAAAATAGGTAACACAAAATATCACGAAACGAAGCGAAGTAAACTGAAATGAAATATGAAGACTTTTACCCTAAAATTTACTTTTACAAAATTTGAGAGCTCAAAGACAAAACACAAGAGTAGGAACTGCTTCAAAATTCATGATTTCACCTATAAACAGTAGATACAGCATACAACATACAAGAGATACATATAAAATTCATACCAACTTTGGATTAAAAATCGTAAATCCTAATCGTAAACTCGTCACATAATACTCTAAACTGTAAATTCAAAGCTCAAAGCTCAAAGGTACATTGTCATGCATTTTAAAATTTGAAAATGCAAGCAACAACCAACCAAACACGTAACACGTACAATGCACTCTCAAAAGCACATGTGCTCATCATTAATTCATATGAACATTGAACATACATGTACGATGAACGTGTATGAAGCTGGAGGATGGTGAAACAATAGATAGTAGATCGAATCGAATTCCACATAAAAAATACATGTCACCATATAGACGCAAAATACAATGTACAATTCACAGTGCAAGTACCATTTTTTATGACTTTTTCCTCCATGCTTTCACATTTTCATGTCATGTCAAGAATTATGATTTGATCTCTGGACTCTAGACTCTGCATTCTGGACGGATCTACGGGAAAAAAAGGAATCCAGGAACAAGAAACAGAGACAGCACAATACCATCATTTTTCTTACTTTTATTTTCTACATTTCTTTCGTTTCAAAGGATTTTAAATTTCTAAATTCAAATTCAAAAATCCTGGAGAAAAATCAACATTTACTGTTTGTTCTACTGAACTGAACAACACACAAGATACACGATACAATTTTTTGCATTTATTTTATTGGTACACATGAGACTCATACATCCAAAATTCAAAAGTGGATTTAAAAAATCAGGACTGTAAAAGGTCATAACTGCATTTTCTTTCCCATTCAAAATTTCAGCTATGAAAAATGACAATAAAAAACGAGCACGGGAAACACGAAAAAGAACGGTGAATAAAAAAGTAAAAAGTCAAGGAAAAAATGAAACTTGTCAAGTGTAAACAATCAACAATCAAAAATGGACCAAGTTGGTTAAAAGGTTAGCTAAATACTTTCATTACTAAAATCTGTATAATATATCTACCTTGATTTGATGCCTTTAAGATTAAAGATATCATTAAAGATCATTTTTTACCTTGTATGAGACACCGAAGAAAAGGACAAGTCGGAGAGCAGCACACTTTTATAAAAAAAACTCCATAATACACAATTTACAATACGAGAACAGGTATTGAGTATTGAGTTTTAAGTATTAAGTAAAACTGCATTCAATTAGATGCCCAACTTTTTCTTGTATTCAATGCACAACAACAAGCAAAACAACAAGGATGGCAAAAACATGAAATACAAGAAATAATAAAATGTTCAAGATTCAAGACTCAAGACTCAAAACTCAAGATTCGAGATAACATTATGTAATACCCTTTAAAAGTTGTAAGTTGTAGCTGAGGATGAGCGTTGAATCGCAAGAATCATCATATTTACAAAGGTTTCATCTCCCAAGAAGAAAGTTGACAGATTAAACTTGAACTTGACTACAGACTCAAGACTCGAGTTTCGAGCGTCAAGAGTTAACAAAAATGAGAGTAGCAGGCTAAATACTAAACAGCGCATAGTAAATGGAAGTTGTGGATAGATTTATGCATAAAAATACACATAAACTGCCAACCATCCCATCACTTTCAAGTTTCAAGTACCCACCATCAGGACGGACAAGGTGCTTGTAACAATGACATGACAACACTTCATACAGTAGGAGACCTCAGAGTGTTCCGAGTTCTGAGTTCTGAGCTTTGACTCAGAACACACGATCATTCAAAAGCTATCGTACATTACATGTTTTTTGTATGCCGTAGTATCAGCTTTCCTTATCATTACACATGATTTTGTCCATCGTCTTGAAGATACATACTTACTATTTACTATTTACATTCGACATCACCAAACCAAACCAAACCATACGATACACAAATTCCTGAAACTCAAAACAACATTTTTTCATTTACTTGAATGAACCGGTTTCGATATCTTTTTTTTAAAATATTTTTTACACAGTATTTGATATTTGGCAACAGAGACATTTTAAACTTGCACTTGATATCTTTCAACTTACTTTCAACTTGATTAGCAATTAGTTGAGGATCAGAGAGTCAGAGAGGACAACAAAAACGTCGTTATACCTTATACGTTATAAGCTCGTCATCCCTTGTACATTGTACATTGTATTTGTACGCTGGTGGCTGGATGAAAAGATGCTACAATTAAAATGCTACTGTTGAACTTTATCTATTTAATTTCTACAGTATACTGTGCAGAAAATTGTCGAGTATCGAATGTTCTTCTCAACTCTCAATATTAAAAAGGTTCGATTTCTTTTCAAATCATCAATCGTCAACAGACAACAACAGTCTCAACAAGTTTATAATTTATAATTTAAAATATGAGACCTAAGACGGAGATTCGCAAAGAAAAAGGAGTAGAATCAAAGTACCATTTGCGTTGCATTGCGTTGCACATGTATGTAAAATGTACAAATAATACTATGGAGCACGAAATACTGAATCAGACAAAATGATCTACACGATTCTCTGGTAAATGCGTCTGTGATCAATTTTTAAGTACTTGTTAAAACTTGGACTACAGATAGATTTTTACATCCAAAGTTCCATGATTTATTTAATATAAAGCACATTAACACAAGGATTATTATAGATGAAGCCATCGATGAAAGACTCAAAAATCCTCGTGCATAATATTTGCTACAAAATAGGAAAACACTGCTGGAGTCATATCATGTAAAAAGTTATCAGACTACATAATATAAAAAAAGAAGAAGAAAAATCTGCCAGTTCTACACTCTTTACTTCTTCAAGACAGTTTACCAAGAAAAAAAAAGTATTCTAATCAGTAATTGCGATCAGCACATCATCTTTCACGCGTTAATCCGCAATTACTCTTGTGTAATGGTGATATTGGCGATATTAGATACTAGAACATTGTTAACCATCCAACATCTACATTCTACATTTCTACTGTACACAATACACAATGAATACATTAAAAATTAGATTTGAGACGTAACTGCCCAGCCTTGAATGTTGGCTGTTGAATGTGATTTAGCACCCAGACGTGTGACGGATAAGGAAACACGTAGAATGTAGAATGTAGAGTATATCGGATAGTAGTTATCTAATATTTGGTTGAAATTTGCAACTTGAAACATGAGCATTAGCATTTACCATTTACCTTTATTTATAATGAAGTCGTAAATCTTTTATCAGTTGATAAATCTCACGTATATATTATCTATGTGTTATGTGCCTGGACAACTTTTCATGCAGTACTCTGTACTCTTTACTCTTTACCTGTTTCAGTGTTTACAAATATCATGTTTTATGATTTAAATACTACACTTTATTATTCACAGCAACTGGTGCAAAATGGAGACGGGGATGGAAAATCATGTGGGATGTGGGAGTATTATCAAGTATCAAGTATATTATGAACAACTCAATTATCACACGTAATTAGCAAAGAACCCATTACTACTACACTATTATTATTATAAATCATATTATTATTACTATTACTCCTAATTATCCCATTTTACGGGCTTTTGCCAATTACGTAGTTCAACAAGGAAAATATTTGCATTTGTGGTAAATTTACTTAAGAGTATGTTCCAAAATGCTCCAGAAAGTATATAGGTAAACATGAATTTTAAGTTCCATTGAAAGAACACTGAGACTTCATTCATCAATTCCAACTACCAACTGCCCGAAATCTGACAGAGAACAGAGAGAAGATAAAGCAGAGAATGATGAGGTTCATAAATTAAAAGCTTCCAGTATTTTAATTATTCCAGAAAAAAGAAACAAGTCACACCGTCCGGTTATTCTACTTTACAAAAATTTATCCGACAGTAGTCTTTACTAGTTACTATAGTAGGAACTGTTTGCTTCATGAATAAATTACTAAATTAAATCATGCATGATTAAAATTACGATTACGATTAGTAAAGCCCGGTAGAATGTAATACGTAATGCATTCATTCACTGACTCCGCCCATCAGCCTGATTTTTACAACATTATATTATACATATTACTATTATATTTTATATTACACAGTAGAAATGCCAAGAAAAATTCAACTTTGAAAAGAGTCAACTTGGAAATACAAAGTCAAAAGGGAGCAGTGAACAGCTGACAATGAAAAGACTTTCTTGCTCGTACAAGTAATAAGTAGGTACATACATAGAATTAACGAACGCATCCTCCTCCTAAGAATCTTCTACTAGTCCCACAGTTTCCTCTTTTCACTCATCCTCTTATCAAATTGCTCCAGCTTGTACAAAAAAATCCGTCCATGCACAATTTACAGTTCTAACATGTACAAATGGTTGCAAAATAAGAAAATGGGCAAGTGGAAGAAAGAAAGAAAAGTAAAACGTCAAACGTCAAATTGCTTTTCAAACTTGAACACGTGTATATTTTATAGTTCATTTGATGCTTTTCCCATCGTTAAAATTCATCAGATGCTCAATGCTCAGCCTCCACACTCCACCAATTGATTCAAACGACAGTAGACAGAAATGTATAAAAGTGTAGACATTTGAATTTTGAATGGAAGAAAAACAAAGGACGAAGCTAGAAAAAAGGAGGAATGGCCTGAAGTGAGAAGAGAAAGGAAAAAAAGTATAAGAAACAGCTTCAGAATTCTAGAATTCTACCTCCTACTCGCATATTATGTAGATTTTTTTAGAGTACTTTCTTCCCCCTTCTTTGACTTTCTTTTTCTGTCTCGGCACTTCTTACCCACAGAACAGAGAGCAGAGAGCCTAAAAAGTATGAATTCTACATGATTCTTCTCCATTCTCTTTGTACTTTGTAAGTATTTTGAATAGATATTACAACGAAAATCAAGTTTATAGAAAGAATAGAGAGGAACTTTTACCTTTATCTCATCCTCATCCTAATACTCAATACTCATACAGCTCATAACATTTAGTATTTAGAACGATTATCCTACTGTCTTTCTGTTTGTGTTTATATTCTGTAGTGTACATCTTAAATCGCATCATTCCCGAAAGTACAACTATGAAAACCAGACGGGCGATGACTACAAACAACCGACTAATCAACTAAACGCCCAAAATCCAGAAAAAAAAAAAACAAAACAAAACAAAAACAATACCAAAAACCAAAAGGCAATACGGTGCATAATGTACAGCATAAAATAACCTAGGAAAATGTAGATGAAGGAATCCTCATTCCACATTCCGACTCCGACCTGGTGTATCGTGTACATTGCACAGTGTACACTGAATGTAACTGTAGTATCTCGAATCTAATATCTAATGTCTGTCTACAATCTACAACGTACAATACAAAAAAAAGGAGTGAAATGTGAAAACTCTGTATATTTATTGACATTCCCATTACCACCCACTTAGACTTTTCCCTTCATCTTCCCTTTTGCATCCAATTGGGTCCGTGTCTGATGCTTTTTATATGTATGAATTGGACGTACGAATGCCCATTCTACATTCTACACTCTACATTCTACATACAATAATATCTTGTATCGTATGCGAAATGTAGTGGATATGTGTTCAGTGTTCAACTTTTGGCTTGTGGAAAGGAAAAAAGAAGGAGGAAGAAGAACAAGAACAAGATGAAGAAGAAAGACCGGGAAGGAAAAACCAAAGGAAACCAAGGCTACTTCAATAAATCTGGATCCACCTACGCTCAACGCTCAAAGCTCAAAGCTCAAAAACTCAAAACATGCGGATTTCATGGAGAAAGGAAGGAAGATTACACGCTACTTTCTACATACGTTCTACGTTCTACGTGCCACATGTAAAATACATGCACGCTACACCTCACATCCCATATAGTTCACAGAGTACAGAGACGGAATACGGAGCGGCTACAAGAATTCCAAGTAGACCAAAGAGTAAAGACCCAAGCTGAAACCGAAACCAAACCATAAAAACCAAAACCTAACCGAGGTAAACGCCAAACGCCAAAACTGACTGTGTTATCTGCATAAAATAACTGCATGTATGTGTTTATTGTGTATATTATATTATCTATATTTATATAAAAACACACATGTGTTACAAAAAAAAAGGAATCTTCCCGGAAAATCTTGTTTCTTGTTCCATAAATACAAACAACATACTGCATGTACAGTGTACAATGTACAGTGTACAGTGTACAGGTACACATTTATAAGGTATAAAGGATGCATTTTTTACTTTGAGAATTCCCCGGACCTTCCTCCTTTCTCCATTCTTTTCCAGTCCACACAACTTTGATACTTTGATCATGTATGTTGTATGCTGAATACTGCATACACGTAGAATGTATCTCAAGTCTCAAGACTGGAGTCAGGAGTCAGAAGGCTGGAATTTCGTGCTCATAATGAAGACTAAAGACCAAAGGCTGAAGGTAGTGACTGGTGACTGGTGCCTGGTGACTGGTGACGCACATAACAAACACCAACTGCACACAACCTGTCTCTGACTTTAAATAACTGTTACCCCATCCTCATCTTTTCACTCGTCTAGCCGCTTTCACTCCTCCTGACTCTAGACTCTAGACTCTAGACTCCTGACTCCCTCGATGATCAAGTTGATTCTATTTTAAATTCCCTGTTCCGATTCAGTTGCTATTTTTACTACATTTTGATTTCATGTTCATGTTCCTGTTCCTTGTTCCGTGTCCTGCCTCCCATTTTACATGTATCAGTAACACAGATACAGATATTTCACCGAGTACATTCGTCTTTATATATTACAACACAGGACAAAACGTCACATGAGGTACTCCTGCTGCTCCTATGTTAATATTACCGTATGTATCGCATATTTTATACTACTGTCTATTGTCTTGTTCCGCATTGTGGATTGTGCATATTTACGATTCACGATTCACGACTGAATGGTCATCAATACTAATTTTGTTTTGTGTAGAAGAAAAAACAGAGGATTTGTCTTCATACTTTCCCCCTTTACAGAAATTTCTTTTCCTGCGGATATCTTTGATCAAACTGAACAAAACAATCTACAATCCTGTGGATTATGGACACAGCACAGTCCTAAAAATTAATTAGTCTCAATTAATCTCTAGAGTCTAGAGTCACAACTTAAATTAACATCAACAATCAACATGCAGGACAACAAATAAACAAGGAACAAAAGGTGCTAAAACAAACAAACAAAAACACAACAATGATCATTTGTACTCTTCATTTCGGAAACTGCATAAAGAGACTTTAACAGCATGCGGTCATACATAATACATACACATTACACATGTATGTCATATGGTTTCGAGTACCGGGTATTGAATACGGAAAGAATTAGACAAAATGAGGAAACAGACGGCACCACGCCGTTTCGTAAAATATAATATAGTATTTTATATGTAACTTGCCAATTCATTGGCATTGGTATTGGTCGCACAGGAAATGGGCAACTTTGGTATCAAATATTGAATATGCACAACTGTGTACGGTGTAAAGGAAGGAACAACTTGATCAAAAAATGGAGAACACGACAAAATTAATGCGGATACAAAGAGGAAGAGAAAACGGAGTATGGAGCGTATATTGTAGAGCATAGAGCATTGAGCACGCATTCATAAAAACGGGGAAAGTTGGCCGCCTGAGTGAGTCATAAATAAAAACCGAGCCTCAAGTATCAAATATTTCTAATGTCTAATGTACAAGGAACATCGTGGCAGCATGGGCATGGACAATGAATATGGACTGTGGAGGGTTCGTATTGGAATAATAGAATGTGAAGGTGGATATGGATGTGGTAGTGAATGTGCGTGGTGTGGTGTGGTTGTATTTGTACTTGTATTTGTATCCAAGTTGGAAGAGACAGAAGGTGCACAAAACAACTAAAAATTATATTGAAATTCCACTAAAGACCAAATTTTACACACTCTTATGCATTAGTCACAGCATCCAGTATCCAGCATACTCTGACTATATAAAATATAAACTATGCACATAATTGCTGTTCTACATTCTAAATACTACGTACTACGTACACGGAATCCAGAATACAGGACACAAAACAAAGGCAACAAGATCAAGCCCGAATCAGAGCAAGAAGTATAAAAAGGATAATCTGCCATCAAATAAATAGAGCAAGCACAGGCACAGGCACAATAAACAATATACATTATACATATTATATACACACTACACACACCACACAACTAAATTCAAGTTGTCCCATCAAAAGCCAAAGCCCTCTTACTCTTATTTTTACTTGTACCCTCGTTCGCTCGCACCCCTAACCGAATCCAACATCCAACATCCCAAATCCGAAATCCAATGAATCACATAATATTACACATATAATAAAATGGGACAAAAGAGGACGCGTACCACGTACCACGTAGAACATACAAGCGTGTGCTGTGTGCGTACTCGTATTCTATTCTATTGTATTTATGAAGGTATCCAAAGGCAGAAAAGGTGATTCAACTTATGAATTGGTGATTCAGCTCTCCGTTTATAGTGTACACTGTGCAATGGAAAAGGTATAAGTTATAAGTACACATACACACGTCTATTATAAATATAAATATGTATGTGTAACAATCCTGAGGACTGAAATAAAAATATTTTATTTGCCCACATATTGTTACCATCATTATTATTACGACCACACCACACCAATTCAATCCAGCATCCAGTATCCAGTAAAGTACAGACTGAATTGCGTAAAACGTGAAAGGTATGTAAAAGGAGAAATTCCTTCATTTCTCTCCCTAATTTTTTCCCCTCTTGGAAACATATGATAGGGAGCAGACCAGATAAGCCCCAAAAAAAATCACTACACACTGTTACACACATTCCTCATTTCTATTTTCTATATGAAAAAAAAATCCCGGGAATCAAAGATGAAACGCGGGGATTATGATGATTAGGAAGCAGATGTGGATTAGATATTAGATATTAGATTTTAGACATTAGTTTAGGATTTTGGATTTTCAGCACTCATTCGTATCAACTATCAACTATCAAGATTCATGTGGTACAACCCAGCTACTTTGTTGGTAGTTTATACATTATACATGTCCATAGTCCATACATAAAACGCAAAACACAAAAACTAGACACGAGACACACGAGCAAACCCCAAAAATAGGATAATATAAAGATATTTCCCTGTCCCATACTTTTATTTGTACTCATAACTCATAACTCAACTCCTACTTCATACTGTAGTCTTTTACAAATTAGTACACGCGAGTATTCTTCTACATTCTACATATTTATACTGTACATTGTATTATATTATTATTAGCACTATCGTGTAGTTTGTAGTTTTGTACTATTTGTACTCCATATCTCCTGATTGGCTATTCCTGTATCTTGTATCTGTATCTGTATTGTTCCTATACCTATATCGTCAGTTTTTATCACGACAAATACTTATTCATACACGATACATTCATCAGAAAAGGTACAAATTACAATATCCTACCTTTTAACTTTTATTTATACTCAATACTAAATACTCAAAGCTCAAAACTCAACTCAAAACTCAATACTCACAGTATAAAGAGCAGTGGTAAAAATATGTATAAAATTAGAAGACGGAGAGTAGAAACATGGCCATGATTATTTTTCCTCTATACCTATTTGCATATGTAAATATATATTATAAATTATAAACTATCTACTACAGAAAGTAGAAACACATTTAACATATACGTTTATTATTATAACTCTGGACTCTGTGTTGAATTTGTATTTGGAATTGGATTGGACTGGACTGGCTGGAGAGAATAAAAATTATTATTATTCTTATCACTACCATTTCTGTCTTGCTACTTTTCTCAATGTTCAATGTCCAATGCTCAATTCTCATGTTCATTATTATCAGATCAAAGTTAGGAGTTTTGTATCTATATCTATCGATAATCTACTTTTAAAAATGAACAGTATATTAAATAGGTATATCATGTTAGTGTGTAGTATAATATAAAATATAATATAAGATTGTAAGGCCTTGTATATAATTCCTTGATTTACAAAAAGAACTCTGTATGCATTACACACTTCATTCTTTTCATACCCTCCATCTTATATCTCATGTACTTGGCCTTTATTATCTTTGTCTTTTTATTCTTCTCAATTCTGTGGGTTTACCTCCTCTTGGTAATTTAGTTGGGATAGTATTATTAGTATTAGTATTAGTATTAGTAATAGTACTTGATACTAAAAGATCATATGATCATATGAGTGCTTACTTCTCAAAACTCCAAGTCCAAGTCCAAGTCCAAACTCTCCAAAAGATCCCTTCTCAAATACCAAGAACCAAAACCCGAAAAACAAATGCATACACACACACTTACTATGGATACTTTCACGTTTTTTGAATCTCCTTTCCCTCACATTATGATTCTTTCCTCCTTTCTCCTCGTCCTTTTTATGATTTTAGTTTAGACGACATACGACGTACGACATACGACATACATTTGATCATTACAACCATTATTACTCTAAACTCTAAAATGATACGCCGCATCCAGAATACAGATCGTATCTTGTACTATGTAATATCACACTTATAGTCATACTCATAGTAATACAGAGTAAAGAGTACTTTGGATCCTTCAAGAAAAAGCAATATGTACTCATCATCATCATTATTATCATTATCATTATAAAGTTCCTCCTGAGTCGTGAGTCTGCATATAAAGTTGTACAAATGTGTCCTTTTTGTCTGTGAGTCTGATGATGCGGATGTTGACGCTGGAGTCTGGAGTCTGGTGATACGATGACACTTTGAACTCTAAATATATGTAGATGACACACTGCAGGCAACTTTCGATGCACATTTTACATCCCACTTTTTTTTATATGTACTACCAAAACACAAAACAAAAAACAAAACGTGTCAACAAACTTGCAAAATCCACTGCACTAATTTGACCCGCATATTACATTGAATTTGAGATTCTGACTGAAAAATTGAAATACAAATATACAAATACGAAAAGTTTTGTGTATGAAATAATAATAATAAAAACCTCCGGAACAGGAAAATAAATGGAACACAAAACATTAACTATTATATTAAATGAAACATTCAAAATATCAAAACACACGGTTTTTTTGTGATTCACCTTGAAATGCAATTGATTTTAAAAGGAGAGAAAATGGAAGATTTTCATCAATACAAGCAACCCGATTCCATATTTCATATTCCATCCGATCTTTTTGCCATTTGCCATTGACCATGCCGCTCATCACTCTTCCACATGGAACATGGACATGAAAAACCAACCACCTTATTCTCAATCCTCAAATGAAAAATCTTAGTGAACTAGGAAAATTTCCCTACATCTTTATGTTCTCAGTGTACCGTCGTAAACAACTTACGACTATCTATGTTAAGTGTCCATGTGCAATGTTCAATGTTCTACACACTCGGAAACTTACACGCTCCCGTCCTTTCAAATCTTTAAACCTTCAAACCATGTGCTGGATCTGGATAGTGGACAAAATGAATGAGAAAATGTATGTAGGAAACATGTAGTTTGTAGTGGATTCTGGATGGAGAAGAGAGGGCTTCTCTTTTATTATAATAGTTGGATATTAGATATTATACTATATCACAATATAGATAGAACTATACGCTATGTAGCACGTACAAAGTAGAATGTAAAATGTACAGTGTACAGGATTTGCCCCCAACATTATAATATCCACACTCCAACTTATAAGTCCACACACACAACACAACACTAAACTAAACTGTGCATTGTACATTGTACACTCGTGCTCTCTCTCTTTTGCCGTCCTAAAACATGTAGATACACAATACACATTTCCACGTACAGTCTCGTCTGCTCACTTTCCTGTTCAGTTCAGTCAGTTGAGTATCATGCCGGGCTTCGGTTCGTTCTCTGAGATTTCTGTGTGCACAAACTTTTTTTGAATTCCCTATTTTGGACAGTCTGCATCTACAAAGCTCTACAAATTCTACAAATACAACTAAATCTACTTGGTTAAAAAATATTAAACTGATATATCATATAACTGTGCCATTGTGACTGTGTCAGTGCCAGTGTCTGAGTTTCTCCCTCAGCACCCTTTGTGAAATAATATTAGTGAGATTTGGATCCAAAATTCAAAATCCAAATAAATAAATAAACGTGTTTGTTTTTTGTTTTTTTATCTACATTGAAATAGAGTGAAAACTATAACTATAAAAAATGAGGGATCTACTGTAAGAAACGTGTATTATATTCGTATAATATTTTACTAATACTAAATTACATAATATTTTAGTCTCAAGTCGTTATCCTGTGTTCTATATAAATAGAAATAAAATGCATTAAATAATAAGAGTACTGTCACGTAAAAAGAGTAGCAAGAGTTAAAGTTCTAGTCACCGTGAAAATTATATCAGTACAACAATAGTAGTAGTAGTAGTAGTAAATAGTAATAACAACTAATATCAATAATCAACATAAACATCAACATCAACATTATTGTGATACTACAATAAACAAAACGATATTCATTTTTCATGCTCAAAACTCAAAGCTACACTGAATACAAATACTAAATATATTTAGCAGAAAACAGAAAATAGGAACAAAAGAAAAAAGAACCTACAATAAAAATAAAAAGTGAGTGAAACGAACACAACGTCAACCTCATAACAATAAAGAACAGACGGAACTATTTTTCAAAGGTAAATTCAACTAAAATGTATAATGTAAATTGTACATTGTACGTGGGTAATATCTAATATTTGTACATCTGCATGAAATTTAGCAGAACATGTCCCTAATGTTTTTTATTTAGAACGAGTCTACAGTCGGTGCCCATGACTTTTGGGTTAAAAGTCAGTAGCATCAGTAGCAAAATAAAACAACTAAGATCCGACGTCTACGTCTGGAGTTCTGGGGTTTGAGTTTTTCGGGGTTTAATTCAGCGTGTAAAAACCAAACTTTTTTTTCTTTGCAACATTATCATAAAATGAGATGAAAAGTTTAAAGATTTTTTTACATTATTTGAGGAAACTCTGATATATACATCATACATATAAGTATACTAAATATTAAATGTATAAGCCATGTAATAGCAAGAGGGTGCCATTTAAATTTACAGAGAAGTCTAGAGTCTAGAGTCTTTTGAACTTTAGGCATATGCAGATTTATCCGGATTATTATTTTTATGGAGAAAAATATCTAGAACCTATGTGTTGTACATGTACTTATTTCTGCATAATATACATAAGTATTTTATGTTTTTAACTAATGGTCATGAAGAAAATACGTTTTGGCTCAGCTACTTGATGATTTTTAGCATCTTCAATCTTCAATCCTCAAAATGTCCATAGTCCATACCCCATATTCCATGCTCTATACCCTATAATAGTATACTTTGAAATTCAAACTTTGAATATATTTTACTTTTAAACAGCCTTTGCCTCGATTTAACAGGATTAATATCTAGTTTGCAAAAGTGGGTTGAAAATATATATAACTCAATTGGCCATTCTCCATTCTCCATGATCTATTATTTATTTATCACTAAAAATAGAGAATAGGGGTTGTAGAAAATTTCTTCTACAGATTTTATGAATCATAACGGGTTTCTTTTTTGTTTTACATGTACCCATTTTAAATTTTCGATTCTCATTGAGTATTCAGAATTCAGAATTCAGAGGGTCCTAACAGAAAAAAAATACTTAAACAAATTGTTATAAAATGGCAAATATTATCATTATTATTATTATTAGCTACTGACTTATTTTAGCATTCTTTTAAAGTAAATTCATTTTTAAATTGGAGTTGATAATCCTGTTGATAAAGTTTTAAAAAAGTTTAGAAATGAGAACACAAAGAGCGGAAAAATGTAAAGAATCTCTTATCAACGTTTCTGCACATTTTTTCGCATATGTACTCTCTTTTTTCATCACTTTTTCGTTTGATCCTTTTCATTCACAACTTGACAACTACAAAATATAAAAGTATAATATAAGTATTTACATAAATGTACGCATGTAAAATATACTTGGAATATAGAATGTAGACTGTTGCTCCAGACTTTAGAATCTAGAGTCCAGAGTTCTAATATGTATAATATATAATATACATAATACATACATATGTGCAAGTGTTCTCTACTGACAT